>CM075988.1:15147579-15226919 GCA_038087875.1 Malacoraja senta
GTAAAAAAGGAGGAAGAGTGAAATCTAAAGCCAGGGGGGGGGGGAGGGATAGATAAATGTGATGGGAGAAGGGGTGGTGATGGGAGGCGGTGGTCGGGAGGGATAATGCGCACTGGAAAGAGAGAGGGGTTCGGGAATTGCGTCTCGCTAAAGGCTCTCAAATCTGCGGAGCAGACACTGGGCAGTGCTTCCATCCGCCGAGTCTTCAAAGGAAAGTGTAGGAAGGAACTGCAGATGCTGGTTTATACCGAAGATAGACACAAATTGCTGGAGTAATGCAGTGCGCAAGCAGCATCTCTGGAGAACATAGATAGGTGACGTTTCGGGTCGGAACCCTTTTTCAGACCGAAATATCTTTCTTCGTTCTTTCATTCTGAAAAGGAGTTCAGATCCGAAACGTCACCTATTCCTCTTTCTCCAGAGATGCTGCCTGGCCCGCTGAGTTACTCCAATATTTTGTGTCTATCTTTAAAGGAAGGCAGCAGGAGACGGGATCCTATTTAACCAGTGGTCTCTTGTGTCTCTCAGCACTGCCGTGCCCCGAGAACAGCCACTTTGCCGAGTGCACCACGGCGTGCCCGCTCACCTGCCAGTCCATGCGCCACGATGCCGACTGCCACCTGCCCTGTGTGGAAGGCTGCCAGTGTGACCCAGGCTTCGCTCTGAAGGGCGGCCGCTGCATCGCCATGAACGAGTGTGGCTGCGTCTACGAAGGCTCCGAGGTGGCGAGCAATGAGACCTTCTGGGCAGACAGCGAGTGCCAAACGCGCTGCTTCTGCAACGGCACGGACAAGGCGGTGTACTGCGAGAGCGGCCCCTGCCGCGCCGACCACTTTCTGCTCCGGACAGGCCGGGCTGTTCCACTGCCTGGCCCGCGCCGAGGCGCTGTGCATCGTGTCCGGCTACAGCCACTACTACACCTTCGACACGCTGGGCTACGAGCTGCAGAGCACTGTAGCCACGTCGTCAGCACGGTGGCCGCCGACACCCCTCACCTGCCCCACTACCTGATCCAGGCCAGGAACGAAGAGCGCAACACGTCGCTCGCCCTGTGGGCTGCGGGAGGTGGAGATCACAGTGTACGTTACAACATCAGCGTGTCCAAGAGCTACAAGCACACAGTGATGGTGAGCGAGGGGGGTGGGGAATGGAGGGGAGCGGTGGGGGAGAGGAGAACCATGACCAGGGGCAAATGCAAGAGGGAGGGGAGTTTGAGGGACTTTTAAGCGGTGTTCCTGACTGAAGAAGCATAAGGTCTCGGGTCAGACTGATACAGCTGGTCAGCGAAGTGGGACGTCAGGAGAGGTGACATTGTGGACACATGAACCAATTGGAAAAAAAACACTTATTTCTGATGTGGGTGTGGCTGGTGAAATCAGGTTAAAGGTTGGTCCCTGATCGGGAAGGGCTGGAATCGGGAATGGCAACGGGATAAAATATGGGAGGACCCAGGAGCGAGAGGAACACATGAGCTAAGGGTTACCGGCAATTGAACGAGTCTAAGCGGCTGGTACCCTAGTATGCATTGGACCTCACCCAGGTAGCGGAGGAGACAGAGAATGGACTGATCTGTCACCTTGCAACACGTAATGTAATTACAATGTTCAAAAGACATTTCGATAGGTCCATGGTAGAGAAGGTGTCGAGGAAGTGGGTCAAATAGAACTAACACAGGAAAACACCTCGTCTTGGGTGAGCACAGGAAAATATTCAGTTCTGATGCAGTGTCTCGATAATTCCTTCCCCTCCTCAGATGCTGCTTGACCTGCTGAATTCCTTCAGCAGATCGGAACTGCAGATGCTGAAAATCGAAGGTAGACAAAAGTGCTGGAGAAACTCAGCGGGTGCAGCAGCATCTATGGAGCGAAGGAAATGGGCAACGTTTCGGGCCGAAACCCTTCTTCAGCAGATCTCTTGTTGTAGAAACAAGGAACTGCAGGTGCTGGTTAATACACAAAGGACAAAGTGAGGGAGTTAAGTCAGCAGGTCAGGCAGCATCCCTGGAGAACATGTATGGGTGACGTTTTGGGTTGAGGTGTCTGAAGATCGCTTGTTGCTCCAGATTCCAGTGCCCGCAATCTCTTGTGTCTTATAGTTACTGTTCCTACTGCCAAACAATAACAACTGTCCTTATATGAAGTGGGCGAGTGTGATCAAGGAGGGGTGTGGGTACCGGCAGTCTCTGGTCTGATGGACCTTTCCCCCTCTCCCCAGGTCAATGAGGAGCGCCTCTACTTGCCCCTGCGACTGGGCGGCGGTCAGGTCAACCTCTACTCGTTCGGCTTGTACATGGTGCTGGAGACTGACTTCGGGCTCAAGGTGATGTACGACTGGGACACGCTGCTGGCGGTGACCGTGCCCCGAGCTTTCTCCAACGCCACGCGGGGTCTGTGCGGCCAGTTCAACGGCGATCCGGGGGACGAGCTACAGACCCCCGGTGGCGAGCCGGCCGGCAGCCTGCTGGAGTTTGTGAGCAGCTGGGCTGTCGGCGGCACCTCCTTCTGCCAACCGGGCTGCAGCCGGGGCTGCCCTTCGTGCGACCGGGTGCTCAGCCTCCCCCTCCAAACGCAGCAGCTCTGCGCTCTGATCGTGTCCAAGGACAACCTATTCAAACCGCTGCCACGGGAGAATCAACCCCACCTTCTTCTACCACAACTGCATCTTCGACTCGTGCATCGACCGCGGCAACAGGGAGACGGCCTGTAAGTGGCTGCAGAACTACGGCAGCACCTGCCAGGCGCAGGGCGTGTTGATGCAAGGCTGGAGAAACATCACCAGCTGCTGTAAGTCCCGGCACCCTGACTCTAGGGTCCCACTCTCACTTAGTTTAAGAAGATAGACACAAAATGCTGGAGTAACTCAGCGGGTCAGGCAACGAATCATATAGCGGGGAAACAGGCAATTCGGCCCAACTTGCCCACACCCGTCAACATGTCCCATGTACACTAGTCCCACCTGCCTGCGTTTGGCCCATCTCCTTCCAAACCTGTCCTATCCATGTACCTGTTTAATAGTTTCTCAAACGTTGCAATAGTCTCTGCCTCAACTAACTCCTCTGGCAGCTCGATCTAAACACCCACCAACCTTTTTGTGGGGAACACCCCCCCCCCTCAGATTAAATGTTCCCCCATTCACCTTAAACCGATGTCCTCTATTTCTATGTACCAAAGTCCTACTCTTATTTAGTTGAACAAGATAGACACAAAATGTCTGGAGTAACTCAGCGGGCCAGGCACATATAACCATAACCATATAACCAAATAAAATACTTCCCCCTAGTCCCATCTACCTGCACTCAGACCATAACCCTCCATTCCTTTCCCGTCCATATACCCATCCAATCTATTTTTAAAGGATAACATCGAACCTGCCTCCACCACTTCCACTGGAAGCTCATTCCACACAGCTACCACTCTCTGAGTAAAGAAGTTCCCCCTAATGTTCCCCTAAACTTCTGTCCCTTAATTCTCAAGTCATGTCCCCTTGTTTGAATCTTCCCTACTCTCAATGGGAAAAGCTTATCCACGTCCACTCTGTCTAACCCGCTCATAATTTTAAAGACCTCTATCAAGTCCCCTCTTAACCTTCTGCGCTCCAAAGAATAAAGACCTAACTTGTTCACCTTTCTCTGTAACTTAGTTGCTGAAACCCAGGCAACATTCTAGTAAATCTCCTCTGTACTCTCTCTATTTTGTTGACATCCTTCCTATAATTAGGCGACCAAAATTGTACTCCATACCTCCAGAATTGGCCTCACCAATGCCTTGTACAATTTTAACATTACATCCCAACTTCTATATTCAATGCTCTGATTTATAAAGGCCAGCACACCAAAAGCTTTCTTTACCACCCTATCTACATGAGATTCCACCTTCAGGGAATTATGCACAGTTATTCCTAGATCCCTCTGTTCAACTCTGGAGAAAGGAATAGGTGACATATCGGGTCGAGACCGTTCATCAACTCTTATTTAGTTTCGATTATTATTGCCACGTGAATGAATTGAATGAATGAATACTTTATTGTCACATGTGACAAGTCGCAGTGAAATTTTTTGCTGACATACCCAAGGTATGCAAATAGTCGCCCATAAAGGGCACTTACAAAGTTGCACCAAGGTGCAGTGGAAATAACTACAAACAAAGAACTGCGGATGCTGGTCAATATACAAAATGACACAAAGGGCTCGAGTAACACAGCGGGTCAGGCAGCATCCCTGGAGAACATGGACAGGTGACGTATCGGGTCGAGACCCTCTTCAGAGCCTGCAGGTACTGGAATTTGGAATAACAAAGCTATCTTCAGTCTTCTCAATCCGAAACATCACCTATCCATGTTCTGCAGAGATGCATCCACTAATTTTTAGGAAGTTATTTACAATAACTGTCATATAGTGACATAATTGTCCCCTTGATGTAATATTATTGAATTGGAAAGGTATTGTAACTGCTGTTGGATACCTGGATTATTAGATTACATTGCACAATGAGATGAAACTGTTCTCGGGTCAGGAACAGTGCTTTACTTTGAGAACTAAAACCTCTTGGGCCATTCAGCATGTTTTGCACTGTTTATATACAGGGTACCCAACAGCTGTTGTTGGTGGTGCCGACATTGCCTGTAGTTCAAGTGAGTTATGATTAAACCAGGAGATGCACCATTATTTTTTAATTATTATTGAATGTGTTGAGAATATTTTACTGTTGAAATAAAGCCCAGAAACAATACAGCAAAGCAATCAAATATTGGATTGAAATGTATTCCGGATGGATTGTTTTGCACAGTTATTGGATAACCAGGTTATTACATTATTGTTACAGAACGGGATTCCTACTCCCTTTTCCTAGGTGCTTTTAGAGTCGGAACAAGGAACTGCAGATGCTGGTTGACACAAAAGAACACGCAGTGTTGGAGTAACTCAGCGGATCAGGCAGCATCCCTGGAGCACTGGCAGGTGATATTAGGGTCGGTACACCTCTTCAGACTGATTATAGGGGGGTCAGGAAGGAAAGCTGGGAGAGAGGAGCCAGGGCAAATCCTGGCAGGTATTAGTCTGAAGAAGGATCTCGATCCGAAACGTCACCCGTTCCTTCTCTCCAAAGATGATGCCTGCCTTCTTCTTCTTGTGTATGGCGTGCACAGCCTAAAGTTGTAGGTCAACCTGTTCTATTTGATCTTGTTTGTGCACGTTGGTTGATTGCATTAGTTGAAACAGGGTGGACCACATGAAGGTTGCAATCTCCCACCCCAATGATGCCTGTCCCGCTGAGTTACTCCAGCATTTTGTGTCTATCTTGGGTATTGGGTGAGCACATGCCAAATTATAGACAACAAATTCTGTGCCTTAATTTGGAACCTAATCCGAGAAGCCTTTTGGCTAGGGCTCCTGGTCTTTCTAGTGGTTGATTGGAATTTATTTCTAACTATTATTTGGTTCTCAATCTGGTTCTATAATGAATGAATGGAGATATGAAATCTGATAAAGCATTTATGCAGTACATTACTGTATAGGCCATACAATATCGCTTCATAATTGAATAATACAAGTTAATTTACATTGTAGAAATCTTTCATGGTCTCTAGCACTAAACAATTTTTATAGAGCAAAAAGGAAATGATCACAAAAGAGGAAACGTATGTTTTTGGTAAAGGATTTCTATGCGATCCTCTTTCACCACAGTGATCACTTGTCCTGCAAATAGTCACTATGAGAGCTGTGTGTCAGTGTGCCAGCCACGGTGTTCCACATTCAAAATCCACCAGGACTGTAACCATTACTGCGTGGAGGGATGTCAGTGCAACGATGGCTTCCTGCTCAACGGCAGAACGTGTATCCTGCCCCAGGACTGCGGCTGCGTGGCAGAGGACAAATACTATGAGGTACGTTGCAAAGCCCCTCAGTAAGCAAAAGCATGTTTCTTGCCTTCATTGCTGTTGACTGAATTGGTCGACAGAGTGGGCAGGAGAAACTTTTTTTCTCTCTTGAGGTTGTCCTAAACAAAAAGAGGTGGGGTGGGGTGGGGGAGGGGAGGGGAGGGGAGGGGTGGGGTGGGGGAGGGAGGGGTGCGTAACTTTAAAGTTCGAGCCACCATTAGTCAGAGGTGGTTGGGAAATGTATTCTCACACAAAGTGTAATGGAAATGTCAAGCTCCAACCCCACACAAGAAGTGCTGGAAGTCAGTTGATGATTTCAGAACATAGTCATCACTTTCGTAGGTAAAGATACAAAGAGTCATTTACCTAAGGGAGGTAAATGGGGTTAATCTATATTATCTAGTTGATGATCAAACATGTTTTCAGTCAGAAATATCTCCTGTTCCTAAACATGATGCATACATTTTATAGTTATACAGCATAACAGGCCCTTTGTCTCAACTATCCATGTTGATCAATCCCATTTCCCTGTACTTGCTTCATATTGCTCCAAACCTTTCTTATACATCCATGTACCTGTCCAAATGTCCTTTAAATGTACCATTCTCTTCCACCATTGCAGGCAGCTTGTTCCATAGATTCACCACCCTCTGTGTAGAAACATGTGCCTATCCGTTCCCCTTTTAAATCTTTCCCCCTCTCACCTTCAACCTATGCCCTCCAGTTTTAGACTCCCCTACCCCAAAGACGTCTCTATTTATGCCTTTTCATAATTTTATAAACTATTATAAGGTTAGGCCAAGAATTATTAGAAATCCACATTCTTAGATTGCCTTTTGGATGCTAATGTTGGTCCGGGTTCTGCTTGTTGCTGGAGTTGGGCTGTGGTTTCGCTCACAGTGCTTCTGTCTTTCTCAGGCTGGGCAGTTCTTCTGGAACAGAAACTGCTCCAAACACTGCCGGTGCATGGGTCGCAATATGGTGCAGTGTGACTCGCGTCAGTGCAAGAGCGAGGAACTGTGCTCGCTCCGCAATGGGATCAGAGGCTGTTACAGCAGCAAGAGCTCACCACTGCATCGCTGCCGGAGGGGGCATATTCCAGACCTTTGACGGTGCTTTTCTACGATTTCCTGCTGCCTGCTCATTTGTCCTCTCCCACAATCTGTCATAAACTTCCAGATATCTCTTTCCAACTGATCGTAACTTTGACAAATTGGAGTATGCCGAACATGACGCTGACTCCCCCGTTTACCTTTACATCAACGAGGAACAGATCCTCATCTCAGGAAATGTTGTCCAGGTAAGCAGTGGTGTTCTCAACCACGGAAAGATCTTCAACTAAACCATCAACTGTGTTTCATTTTCACAGAAGCTGCCTGCCATGCTGAATGGTTCCTGCAGTCTTATATTTATTTCAGGTTTCTTGCATTTGCTTATTTTTGATTTTCAAAGACTAGTATTCATTTCCAGACAACTCATTCACTCCTACATCCATTCTCTCAGATATTTGCCATCTCTCACACATTCCCATCCAATATTATGCTTTCCTGGTCACAATTTCTGACATGGTGCAAAGCTAACACAATTCCTCACTTTGCTTTCTCTCACTTTGTTATTTCTCTTATTACTCTCACCCTTCGGTTTCTCACTTTTTTGGTCTCACTCACCATTAATCCTCACACAGTCACCCTTTTATTCTTATACATCCAAGTACCGCATGATGCTTGTTTGAGAGGTAGTTCCAGGATTTGGATCCAGCCATCTAGAAATAGCAGTGATATATGCAAGCAGGGTGTGATTGGAATGAATGCTATAATCGTGATGTTCCAGTGTATCTCTCGCCATTGTCCTAATCGTGGAACTCTCTCTCAAACAAGTATCATGTGTGAGTTGGCACCGTTGAGTGGAATGGTCAAGTAACTGCAGTGCATTTTAATGAAAGCAGCAAGTGGAGTGTGTTCCTATAACAGTAGCTAACACTATCCTATTCATCAGGTGAATGGAACCCCAGTCACGATTCCTGTTGTCACAGCGTTAACAAAGATCTCGACAGCTGAGGGATTCCTGATCATTGATACCATTCAAGGTATTCAGATCCAGTACAACTGGTTTAATTTGCTGTCTATCAGGATGGGTGAACACTGCAGAACAAGGTGTGTGGTCTGTGTGGAAACTTCAATGGAAATCCCAATGACGACGACTTAAGTTCACGAGGAAAACCCACGGAAACTATCCTGGAGTTGGCAAAGAGCTGGAAAACCAATGGCATGCAAAACAGGTAACAAACCCTCTCTGTCTCAGGCAGATGGATGCATCGGGACTAAATCAGGTTAGAGCTATTAAAGTTTGCTGCCGATTCTGACCCTGCCAGAGTTCCCAATGTCAGTCCAATGTATGAAACCAGTGTATGAAAATTTCCATACAACAGGTGCTCAGAGACTGGAAGCAGAGTTAAAGACACTTTGAAAATAGACCCTGTTGACGGTCTCTTCTCGAGAGAGGCTTCAGTGGCCTGGATTTAATACTCCATCCTCTCATTTGTATTGCATTTATGTTGTTTCACTAAAAGAATAGTTTCTGGTTGATTGAAATCCCTATCCCCAGCCTAGTTGCTACAGCGACTTTACTTTATAAACTTTCCCCCTTGTTCTTCTGTTTAGTTTAGTATTGGTTTATGGATACAGCATGGAAACAGCCCTTCACCGAGTCCTCGCCGACCAATGATCACACATACACTAATTCCACCCCACATACTAGGAACAATTTACAGAAGCCAATTGACCTACAAACCTGCTCGTCTTTGCAATGTGGAAGGAAACAGGATTACCCAGAGAAAACCAACCCGGTGCAAACTCCGTACAGAGAGCACGCATGGTCAGAATCGAATCCAGGTCTCTGGCATTGTAAGGCAACAACTCTACCCCCTGCGAAATCCCTGATCTTGGTTCAAATGAAAGACTCTGGAAGTTCATAAGTTTTCAGAGTAGAATTGGCCATTCGACCCATCAAGTCTACTCTGCCATTCAAACATGGCTGATTAATCTTTCCCTCTCAACCCCATTTATCCTGCCTTTTCCCCATAGCCCCTGACACCCGTACTAATCAATAATCTATTTATCTCTGCCTTAAAAATATCCATTGACCTCCACAGCCTTCTGTGGCAATGAATTCCACAAATTCACCATCCCCTGACTGAAGAAATTCCTCCTCATCTCCTTTCTAAAGGTACGTTATTTTATTCTGAGGCTATAGCCTCTGGTCCCTAGACTCTCCACTAGTGGAAACATCCTCTCCACATCCACTCTATCCAGGCCTTTGACTATTCGATAAGTTTCAATGAGGTCCTCCCCCTTCATCTTTCTAATTTCTCCCAGGTCTTGCAAGATTCAAATAGCCTGTATATAGCATTTGAGAGGTGGAGGGGGTTTGGGTTGCATGCTAGTTGTCTTGTCTCTTTGGATACTGAATGCTCACATCCCTCCCACAGCTGTGATGAAGAGCAGTACACAACCTTATCCCTCACCTGTGATAATCGGGACATCATCCGGCTACAGAATGAGGGAAGCTGCCTGAAACTTACGGAAATGAAGGTTTCTTCCAGCCGTGTTATGGATTCATCAACCGGTGCCGTTTTATGAGTCCTGCGGAATGGATGCCTGCTACTGGGACAAGAGGTCCCAAATCTGCAGCTCGCTGGCAGCATAATGGAGAAGCCTGTCGCTCGCTGGGGATCCTGAGCACTGACTGGATTAGGCGGGAAAACTGCTGTAAGGAGAAGCTGGTAACATTGGAGGCCAGGGTCAGGAGTCAGATGCCCGAGTTCCACCTGGGGTCAGGGTCGGGTGTTTCCTTTCTCTAACCTTCCCTTCAGGTACGGCTTCAGGACTATAATCTCCCCTGGTGGTGTTTTGATCTCACTCAAGGGTCTGAGTTTAGGCTTCAAGCTCTCGCTGTGAGGGGACTTCAGGTATCTGAGCTACCCCTGGAGTTGGGGTTCAGGGCTCCGATCACCTGACTGCGGTGAAGGTTCAGGGGACTGAACTTCCTTCTAGTTCAGGTCTCCCTTCACCTCCTGGGTTTGGAGCTCAGGTCTCTGATTGCCCCCTGGAGAGGGGGTGTGCATTCCTGTTCTCCCCTTGGAGAGGAGTGTAGTTCAGGGACTGATGAACCCATGGATCGGGGTTTGGGGGTTCTCATCTCCTCTTGAGCGGGGGTGAGAGGGCAGGGTGGTTCAGAGCACTGATCCCCTCTAAACTCCCAGCAGTGCTTTGACTGAGTGAATGGGTCCATTGGGACTGGTGTTTCAATGACTGGAGTAGGACAAGTCTGTTTGCTAAGTGTAAGGTTAATCATTTACGTCTGTCTCCTTTTAGCAGAATTGATCGAAGACCCATGTGCTGGAGGTATTTGCACCAACTACAGTTTATGCCGACAGGGTAATGGACCTGTGTGGCTGCCCTGAGGAACCCAGCCCCAACAGTGGTAAATGCATGGAAATAATGGATACTTTATTTGAGTAGGCGGATGTCCTCACCCCTAACATGCAAGAATGGTAGGCATTTTTTAACCAAGGAAATCCATGTGGAAGCTGTTCCTCTGGGTTTCCTTGTTGGTTTCCTGGGGCCACATTGTAATCAACCTTTGTCAGACGCAAGAAGGGAACTCGACCCGAAACATCACCTTCCATGTTCTCTGAAGATCTTGCCTGGGCCCGCTGAGTTATCCCAGCCATTTGTGTCCTCTTGTCGAGTCATCACTGCATGAAAGTGAGTGGTATAATGTGGAAGTTTCCACCTCCCTGGGATGAATCCCCATTGCTCCGGGCACCACACTGGTGCAGTGAAGTTGTCAATTTCCTATAATGTATTGGTACTGCAGTGGAGTAAAGGGGCTGTCCCACTGTACGAGCTAATTCAAGAGTTCTCCCGAGTTTCCCCTGATTCAAACTCGGAGAATTACGGTAATAGCGCTCGTAGGTACTCGGGGCTCTGGTGACATTTTTCAACATGTTGAAAAATCTTCACGAGATTACCGTGTTTCCCCGAGTACCTGCCGTTAGCGTTACGAGCCGCTAAGGACGTCCCGAGCTCCGACTTACCCGCTACGTACTATGTGCTTACCACCAGTTCGATTTTATTTTGTAACCTCGGGAGAGCTCTTGAATTAGCTCGTACAGTGGGACAGGCCCTTAAGTGTGGTGAAATTGTCAAGAGTTTCCTGGGACAGATGGGGCCTCTCTGCTGTAGTTCACACCAGGTTCTCAGTGAAGATGCTGGCGAATGCTGGGTTAGCTTATATTATTGTAATCTGCTCCCAGATTTGAAATAGAAGAATCACTAAAAAACATTTTTAAATTGCAGAGGAATCTGACTCCTCAGGAAAAGGTATCGCCCAATGACTTAAAACATCTGAATTTGACCTTTCGGAATATTTAACTACGCTTTGAGCTGCTGGGTTAAAACTGATTATTAAATATTAACTTGAAAATCAAAGAACTTCAGATGCTGGAAATCTTTATAAATATAAATCTGAAAAGACTAGAAAATACTCAGCAGATTGGACAGATCTGACAGAGAATCCGATTCAACATTTCTTATGGTTTTCATCCTGAAATAGTAAGTCTGTTTCTTTTACCACAGATGCTGCCTCACCTGCTGAGTGTTTTCAGCATTTCCTCCTCTTTATTCAGCTGAAAATCAGATTCTGAGTGTTCTGCAGCAGCAAACACTTCACCATTAAGAAAGATTAGGGTTTTGGCTGTTCCACATTGTCATGGATGTTTATTCAAAAGAAGCAATTAAAAGGCCTTATTTTAAAAGAATGTCTGAAAAAACATATAACAGCCATTGAATTATTCTTAACTGACTGTGTTATTGTGTGGAAAGAGTCGGCAGTATGCACAGCAAGGACCAAGAATCAAACAAAACAAAACGTTTCAAAGACCCATTTGGTCAAATGGCATACATTGGAGGCAGAATTATTCGAGTTCATCTTTGTCCAGGTGGTATGTGTATTTCTGCTATTTGCGGTCTAATTTCAGATTTCTAGCATCTGCAGTATTTTGCTTCTGAGAAACAGAAACCCATCCCAGCTGACATATTCTTTTCTCCATTGTGGGCTTCTACCCATTCCTGCAAACTCCAGCATTTGTTGCATCGTTAGTATTTGCTGCAGCTTGCTATGTAGCAGCAAG
Organism: Malacoraja senta; assembly: GCA_038087875.1. Classification (NCBI taxonomy): domain Eukaryota; kingdom Metazoa; phylum Chordata; class Chondrichthyes; order Rajiformes; family Rajidae; genus Malacoraja; species Malacoraja senta. Next base: position 15,159,647 of record CM075988.1, read on the forward strand.
CCCCACCTACCACTCTTTGGATGAATAAATTGCTCCTGAATTCTCTGTGGGTTGATCTTCTGTACAGTGCTGTGTGTTCCCTGTGGCTTGACACATTAGCTCTCAAATATGAAGGCTGCGTGGGCTGGATCTTTGTTGGAACCGTGCCCAGCGTAGACTACGGTCTTGCTTTCTAAGCGGTTGCCGCTCTTTAATCCTTGCGGTTCTCTCCACTTTCCTTTGCAGATGACATTGTCCAGGCAGAGGTGGTGTGCAAATACTCTCAGATGGAGGTTTATATTTCCAAGTGCCGACTCTACCAGCTGGGGTTTGAACGCGGGGATGTTCGCATTAATGATAATCGTTGCATGGGTTCAGAGGGAGATGATTTCATTGCATTTCACATCAATAACACCAAACGAAACTGTGGAAACATCATGAAGGTGAATACTTATTGTCTGGTCTACATTGAATTCTGTTCACCGTGTTGCAACTCCCCGCAGCACTTTCTCTGTTCTACTTTGATCAAAAGCACCTATTAATCCATAACTTTGTCCCATACTTCACGCCCTACAGAAAACATTTGTTTTTTAATTCCCAGGGCCTTTGTAAAAATCTGCTGGGGTTGGGACAGGAGGAGGTTTGTCAGGAGCACTTCCATCTTCTCTGTGAATGAAAACAAATGAACAAAATATTTCTGTTTGCATCCTTGCATCCCTTCGTTATCACCTCTTCCCCATAATTTGCTGTGCCCTTCCTTGCTCATCTGTTGCCGGCCCCAATTTATTCTGGCCTGTTCCTACCTCCAGTTCCCTCCCGTCTGCTTTCAGTCTGAAGGGTTCCGACCCGAAATGTCACCCATCCTTTTTCTCCAGAGATACTGCCTGACTTGCTGAGTCACTCCAGCACTTAGTGTATATCTTCGGTATAAACCAGCATCTGCAGTTCCTTTCTACACAAACAAAACATTAGAGCGGGTCTGAGCTCTTGCAAACCTTGCGTTCAATTTGAGGGGCAGTTGCCTGTAGCTGGGTCCTGCTAGACGTAAAGGCTGGAGTGAATGATGATAACCAGGAGAGAGTAGCTTGAACTGGAGAAATAGCTTGTCTTGCAAAGTGCACAGTGCAAAATGCTTGGGTAAAGAATAGTAATTGCCTTGGAGTTGTCAGCTTGTTCATTTAGAGTATGGCACCACTTAGGTTCAAAAAGATATGGACTAGATGCTGGGGTAGATGCTTGTGTATGTTTATCTGGCATAGATTACAAGATAAGAGCAGAGGTTCAAATTACTTCTGTGGGTTAGAGCAATCTTGTCTGAAAATGACTGTGTTTTAGTCGTTATTCCTTCCCACAGACAAATGAAACCCACATAATGTACACCAACACAGTCTGGATCGAGAGCCTGAACAACACGGGAAGTGTGATCACTCGTGACAGAGTCATTAACGTCGAGTTCTCCTGTGCCTATGAACTTGACCTGAAGATTTCTCTAGAAACTGTTGTAAGGCCAATGCTAAGGTAAGCAGTGTTTCTAAAATCTGTTCTCCTGCATTTTGTGGGAAATTGGGTAGCTGGGGACTGGGAACCACAAGGGAGATCGGAGCCAATATAATCTGGACATATGATGGCCGTTAGTTCTATTTAATCAATCTCCATTTTCTCAAAGTCTTTTTTGATTGTTATTCGTTGTCATCTTGTAGACAAGTCTAACAAATGTACCAGTCAATTGGTGCATAACAGATAATTTACATGAGTTAACTTTGTTAAATATTACACACTGTTAAATTATCCATACTTTGTTAAATATTACATACATTTAACACCCAAGATTTATCTTGAATTGAGAACCCAAACCTGTTCACAAGTCGCAGAAAGGTTATTAAAAAGGCATCAGTTCAAAAGAGTACATTTTTGCTATTGGAAACTCACAGTAAATTTGACTAAGTACCTGATTTCATGTTGGCCGATTGTCATTTCAAGAACTGGTTAGTATTGTAGCCTAATTTACTGTAACTGTCATCTTAGAATTTCTCAGTCAGTCTGCACTCTTCAACTACCTGTGTACAACACCCTGGTTCACGCACAGTGCTTCATGAACTAAGCGCTCTATCTTGGCCATATGTTCAAAGTTCTAGCAGGGGGCTGAACAACATAAATCTTGGAGACACTCTGCTGCTCTAATGGTTATAGTGCATGAATGACAATATGAAAAATCACTTACCTGGGCCGTCCTAGTGCAGCCTAGGGGTAGAAGCAGGTACTCACTTGGGAAATGTAGGGTCATTTTGTTCCTCTGGATGTTAAATGATGCCGTCTGTTTATCTTAGTGTTGTCAACCTCACTCTTCCCACCAAAGAGGGTAGTTTCATCACTAAAATGGCTCTGTATAAAAACTCGTCGTACAAGTTTCCGTATGGAGAAGGCGAGGTAACGCTCACCACCCGTGACGTCCTGTACATTGGGGTGTTTGTCGAGGGAGCAGATTCTACCCAGCTCATTCTCATCACCAATCGGTGCTGGGCCACTCCGTCTCGTAATCCAAAGGACCGATTACGCTACATGATCATAGAACAAGGGTTGGTGTGAATTTTATTTCTCCCCAAATCTTTACGGTGTGGTATTGGTGTTCTTACATTGTGTACAAAATCTCCATCCTAAAATTGGCCATGACATTTGCGTTTGCATCTTCCCAACCCCGAGATTGTTCACCAGTTCTTAGTGGAAATGGTGGGTCAAGCAGAATCTTCTTCAATGTTACAGGCATCTTGCGTTTTGCACAAGTTTGATTCATGCACTTTTGAAATAACGCATTTTTGAAATGACGGGTTTGTTCATTTAATGTCAAATTTTGATTTATGCACTAGTATTTTTTGAAAAACGGGCTCATATTTACACCAGGCAGTGCAGTTGTGTATATGTTTAATATACACGTTTATGAGGGGAAATTGAATGGAGATGTGGTGGGGCAAGTTTGTTTTTTTACAGAGTGGTGGGGATCTGGGACAAATTGCCAGGAGTGGTGATACAGGCAGATGTGAAAGTGTCGTTTAAGAGGCTTTTAGCTAGGCACAGGGAACAGAGGGATATGGATCATGTACATACATGATCATACAACAAGGGTTGGTGTGAATTTTATTTCTCCATAAAAATGGAGATGAGAGGAATCGTGTTCGGCACAAACATTGTGGGCCGAAGGACTTATTCCTGTACTGTTCTAAGTAAAATGTGAGATGCCTGTATCTGATTTAATTGTAGGGATGCTGGAATAATAGACAAAGGCAGCTGTTGTTGCTCATCCTTTTATTGCTCACCCATAAAACTCTGCAGTTACTTCCATCATCAGCCGGTTTCCCCCATCAACGAGCTCTGCTCCATTCTTCTGCTCCACTCCTAACACTCTCCATCCCGCCAGCTGCCTGCATTTCACTCCCAAATCTGCCTTTTAAAGTCTCCAGCAATTCTTCCGCTGGTCTTGCCTGATGCACGCTTTTCCCTGAATCAGCCTCTGCTTTCTGTCAAGGCAGCTTTGAGATTTTCACTGCCATAAATGAACAGGGGTCTTCCACGGTCTAAGACTTGCTCACCCTTCTCGTCCATTGGACCACCTTGGTTATTTGTTTGGAGATGTTCCTTCACACCCACTGAGGATGTACATTCTGCCTGTAAGAGTATGCCTATTGATTCCACTCACCAGTGCTGAGGGAAGGTGGCTTCAGGTTCCATCACATTCCCTTTGGGGGAACAGCCACAGACTCATGTTCCACCCGCAGTGTAGATCGTGATTCCAGATCTTCACTCCCTCCACTACAGTGGCTATGTCTAACTGTATTATCCACAGTAATGATCTCTCTGTTCTTGCCTTGAGCAGGTGTCCAAACTCAAAGGACAGCACCATAGAGATGGAGGAGAATGGTGTGTCTCTCACGTGCCGCTTCCACATCGTTGTGTTCAAGTTTATTGGGGATTATGACAAGATTCATCTACACTGTGATGTGTCGTTGTGTGATGCAAATATCAATAATTGCCGAGTTGTGAGTAATAGCTACATTTAATCAAACCAAACTCTGACCGTCGGTGACTCCTGGCATTCTTCAAACCCTGGAGAGAAGGAATGGGTAGCGCTTCGGTTCGAGACCCTTCTTCAGACTGAAGGGTCTCGACTTGAAACATCACCCATTCCTTCTCTCCAGAGATGATGCCTGTCCAGTTGAGTTACTTCAGCATTTTGTATCTGTCTTTGGTGTAAACCAGCATCAAACCCTGTGTATTCCACACTATACCAGTAAGGGAATGCAGAGGAGAAACTGCTAATTTACTGCCACCTATACATACGTGAGGTGCCTGTATTTGATTAATTGTAGGGATGCTGGAAATATAGACAAAGGCAGCTGTTGTTGCTCATCCTTTTATTGCTCAACCCTAAAATCCTGCAGCTGCTTGTTGCAACCTTTTAGTCAGCATTGTGTAACTGAGAATGTACTCTCTCCTCGCACACCCAGCAATGCTTCATAAATTGAGTTCTCTATCCTGGTTTGAAAGGGGGGCTGAACAGTTAAGAAACACAGCTTTAGTAACTTTGGTGAGTCAAGTTGTAATGTGTCCGATGTAGTCTGGTACAGAATAACACAGTAGTGTAGGATATCAGATGTTGAAAAGGAATGACATTTCATAATCCCTTCAACACCATGTCCAAAGTACTCATGAGGTCAAGCACAGCAAGAATTTACTTTAGACTTTTAGCAATTTTGTGCTCTGTTTGCTAAGTTTCTGCTGGCGTAGGTTTTAGACACAGTGATTACATCTTTCACTCCTGGTTCCTGCAGACTTGCCCCACCAACAGCAGGAGACTTGCAGACGATGGACAACTCGCAAAAGAGCAGATCCTCTCAGTTGGACCTATCAGGAGAAGAGGTTAGTTGCAGGGCTGGGGATGTGTATTCTGTGGCTGGGGCCATTTGCAAAGTTTCTGATGTTTTGAGCATGAAATATCCTCAACTTAAAGGATATAGAGTGGAAACAAGCTCTTTGACCCAATTTGCCCATGCTGACCAACATGCCCCACCTACACTAGTCACATCTGCCCTTGCTTGGCCCATATCCCTCTAAACCTATCCTGTCCATGAATCTGTCCAAATGTCTTTTAAACATTGATAGTACCCGCCTCAACTACCTCCTCGGGCAGCTCCTTCCGTACACCCACCACCCTTTGTGTAAAGAAAAAGTTACCCCTCAGGTTCCTATTAAATCTTTCAGAAACAAAGGAGAAAAAGACAGTTCATCTCTCTGCAACCTGCTGAGAGAGTGAGAAACCAGCAGAGGGAGTTGCTGGTAGTTAGGCTCAGAACTGCTGACCCACCTTTCATGTTGTCTCCTGTACCTGGTCAACTCTTCAGACAGAGACTTGTCCATGGATCTTGTATGGCAGAGGGGAAGCTGTGTACGGACCCACAGTGAATGGCAGATGATTGGTTGTCTTCCAGTGAAGGCTTGAAACTAAGTAGGACACTCAGGGTATCGCCATCAACCACCATGAGAGAAGACAGCCCACGGCACCATTAAACAAATTGTGATACGGAAACTAGGATACATGTCAGTTTATCAAGATTTTGTTTAAAGAGGATTTTAATAGAGCCTGAGGGAGGGTGTTCCAGAGTTTGGGCCATGATGTACCGTGAGCAAGGACACTATTAATAAAACAATTATAACTGTGGGTCCAGAATTGAAGATATGGTTTAGAGATACAGCACAGGCACAGGACCTTCAGCTCACCGAGTCCACGCTGCCCATCGATCACCTGTTCACACTAGTTCTATGTTATCCCACTTTCTCATGCACTCCCTGCACATTAGGGGCAATTTTAGTAGCCAATTAACGCACGTCTTTAGATGCTGGAGGAAACTGGAGTAACTGGGAGAAACCTACGCTGTCACAGGAGAACATACAAACTCCACACAGAAAACACCTTTTGTCAGATGGAACCCGGGTCTCTGGAGCCGTGAGGCAGCAGCTCTGCCCGCTGTGCCACACTAAAGTTGAATGGCTGTAGGACATTACAAGTGTCAGGAGAGACCAGGCTACGGAAGGATTTAAACTAGAATCAAGTGGATTGGGAGACAATGTGGAACGGCAACGATGAGTGATTGTGTGGGTTCCGATACGGACAGCAAAGATTTTGATGTGCTCAGATTTACAAAGTGCAAAGTTATCCAGCAACATAGTGGACTTGATGATTCAGGGAATAATTAAAGCATAATCAATGATTTACAGTAACTATCCCAACGGCAGGAATGGGGAACCATGTTATAACTAACATGGTTCCCCATGTTAGTTATAACATGGGGAACCCACAATAGAGGCTTTTGGCCTCTATTGTGGGTTGAATATCAAGTTCTGGGCATTGCCTCCTGATAATGGGGCTATCTATCCCATGCCTGTGTTGGCTGTGTCTGTGTAAACGGGTTGATGAGTGTGATAAGATGGAGGATAATGATTGATCTTGACCAGTCAAACAGCGTGGAAACAGGCTCTTCAGCACAACTTGCCCACTCTGACCAACATGTCCCATCTACAGATCCCACTAGTCCCATCTCCTTGTGTTTGGCCCATATACCTCTAAACCTGTAATATCCATATACCTGTCAAATTGTTTCTTAAACATTGCAATAGTCCCTGCCTCTGGTAGTTTGTTCCATTCACACACCACCCTTTGTGTGACAAGGTTACCCCCTCAGATTCTTATTAAATCTTTCCCCCTTCACCTTAAACCTCTATTCTCTGATTCTTGATTTCACTATTCTGGGCAAGAGACTGCATCTCCACGATCCATTTGGGTAAATGTGAAGGAAGTCGTTGACAGTGTGGCAGAAACTCTGACATCATTGGCTCTACCTCTGTTTCTGCAGCAGCTGATTGGTGTGAAGTGGACAATGGTGGTTGTGAACAGATTTGTACAAGTCTTGGAGAGCGGGCAGTGTGTAGCTGCATCACCGGAGTCTTGCATTGGGATGGAAAGCACTGCCGAGGTAAGCCACAGAGAATTCAACAATGCCCAGAACGGTTAAAGTAAAGTCAAAGTTCTGGGACCTGCCATCTCCCAGAATCTATCCTGTATTCAGGGGTACAGGTGTTGGCTGAGAAATGGGGTGAAGGACAATGTCACCAAACGCCTGGCCCCATTGCAAGCAAAACAAACATTAAGCATCAGAACCAAGATTTAGTGTCAGCCTGCAACATGGAGCTTGAAACTGGCACCTCGTTAATGCTGGCCAATGATATGAGTGGGATTCTTAAGAGCAAGGTTTGTATCTCCGAGGTTTGCATCTGGTATTTATAAATACCTAAATCCAAGCCTGCAACCTCCAAAAATAGCACAAGTGTAGATGTGCTGGCACTTTTCCAACTCGTGCACTGTCCTGAAAAATTCTTCCCGTCTTTCACCAGACAGGTACATGTGACGGCTCTGCACTATTTTCTCCCCTAAGGGTGATTAGAGATGCCCAATTAAGTGCTGGCTTTGGTAGTTCATGCCCACACCCTAAGTTTTTTAGAAAGTAGAAAATTACTTGATTAAAAACAAATTAAGCCATCTCTATAGCTAGGCTGCAAGTCCCAGTATGGTGATAGAAATGTGATTGTAACACCATGATATTAAGACCTTGATGTTGACACTGACACAACCTCCTGTGGTACCAATGCAATGTTAATACTGCAAGTGTGATCTAGCTGCTGGGGCTGCTCATTAAACAGAAAGGCCCACCTCAGCATGACAGGAAGTTGCTAGTTTAACTTGACTGACTTAACTCTCCTATACTTCTCTCTTTCTCTCTCTAGCTCTAAGCGCTTCCAGTGAGCCAACTATACTGCCTCAGCTTTTGGTGATCACTCAGATCATTAGTTGGTTATTGGTAAACACACAAAACCTGAAACTGTAGCAGAGATGGAGCAGTCAGACTTGGGAGCAAGATTACAGTGGGATTGACCAGAATTAAACAAACAACTGCAATTTCATATTTTTTGGGATCCATTTTATTTAAGTAAATAATGCTTTTGTAGTGAAATACTGTAATATCTGGACTGTATAATGCATTTTACAGAGTTGGAACTTACTCTTTATCCTGTTATAAACAGCCAGGACTGGTGTATGTTTTAGGATTTCATCTTTTGAACTGTTGTGTTTAGGGTAACAAACATTGAAATAAAAGATTTATTATCAATCGAACTGAGGGTCATTCTGATTCAAACCATCTTGAGCTCAAAACATAACAACTAATCAAAAATTGAGATCTTTGCTCCATGGACAGTTATGCCATGCAACCCCTTCCCCCCACAAAGCTGACATTCTTCCCAGGTGATCTCTCCACATACATGATGTGAACATTTTTGACCATTATTTTTGGTAATGTACCTTCTTAAACTGATTGCAAGATTTGCACCATGTAAAGGTTACTGCAGCTCCAAGGATTTATATTAAATTCGTTTTGATCCAAATCAATCTTTCATGTCTACGGCACATGCCAAAGTAATGACTGAATTGAAGAAAAATGCCTCAAATTCTGGCACTTGCAGCAACACAATAATTGCCAAAGCTTGGCACAGTAAAAAAGTTGGTGCCCGTGGAACTCATCCTTCAGTTTGTCTCTTGTACATAATCCTGCTGGGTCAGTGCTTGCCGGACTTGTGGGGCAACTGGAACCAGTTCTCTCCCAAGAATCTGTGCCCCAGGTGGATGTGGTGTCTGACAAACACATTCCATAGAGAGACAGGAAGCTATTTTACAAAGTTAGGGAGACAATGTTTGACACCATAGAATGCAATATCCATACCTTGACTAGCTTAGCCATCGTTCCATCTCTAGGGAACACAGACAGGCAACATTTCGGGTTGGGATATTTCTACAGATTGTAGGGTCCTAACCAGAAACATCACCCATCTATGTTCTCTATAGATGGTGCCCAATCTGCTACTCCAGTACTTTGTGTCCTTTTTATAAACCAGCATCAACAGTTCCTTGTGTCTACATAGCTTTGAGCAAGTAGTCAAACACATATTAGGTCAAAAACAACAAAAGCAAATCTTTCCGCCACAGCTTTTTAATTATACGGAAACAATTTAATTATAATGAAACATTTCTTTAAAACCCAGATCCCAGAAACAGAATTATATTTGTTTTTTTTTCAAGTAACATAATATCATTGCTAAATCTTAAACGAGATGCTATTTTACAAAGTTAGATAAAACCAATTGAAATATGTCATAAACTTGAGACAAATAAAACTATAGATTAGGGGAGGCAGCAGAGTTAGTGTGTTGTGCAGGGTGATGTACAGGGCAACAACAGGAGCTAGAGCAGATCTGTGCACGTCAGGGCAATAGGTAAAGTTAGGACATGCACTCACACCAAATCAGCATCATCTCAGAAGCAAGAGTGGTGTGAGGACATTTATTGGAGAGTCTGAAGTATCTGCTTTAGTCAGAGTTAGAACTGATATCCACCAGGAGGGTGTCTTGTGCCTTGTTAACAGATTTTATGTTCACTTTACCATCAGTACCAAACAGCAAGAACTAGGTGACAGTAATTTCCAGTTATTCACACCTGATGGGCTCGCCAAAATTAAGTTTCTCCCTCGAGCCCTGTGTAACACTGAGATGAGTGTTGATATTGAATGGGACAGGAATTAAGAGATGGACACTGCAGAAATAGCAGCTACCAGGTAGATTTGGTTACAGCTGCTGTTTCTGCCAAATGGAATATAGGAAGCCACATGATTGAAAGTTGGGGTTATTTGTGGTGTGGAGAAACTAATCCTGGGAGGTGATGCTCTAAATGCAAATCAATCGATTATATAAACACAATTCTGGCAGTACAGAATTAACCAGACCCAGTGCCCACCACATCAACATTTCCAACATCTCGTGTCAGAAGTCTGCTCTGCTATTTTGTGACCAAATTGTTCCAAAACCACAGTATCAGTGAGAGATAAGCATCTGAAAAAAAAAAGACGCGACAGCCCTGGCGATGTGTGGATGTGAGGGGTGAATGTGTTTGCCAAGTACTTAGAGAACAAAGAATAAGAAACTGTATTTTGCAAACACACTGCATGCCCAGAGTAAAGACAAGTTAGAGAGGTAGCGGCTCTCCACCCTGTCCCTGCACCTGGTACTTTGCTCTGAGTGGAGGTTTTGCCACAAAGCAGCTTTGGTCCACAACCCTGATTCTACATCTGATCAGGATTATAACAGCAGATATAATGTGGATCTTGAATCTAGCTGAGCTACCAAGAGCTTTGCTGTAGTAATGAACTGTGTAATAACACACCTTCTCTCACAGCCCAGCTGTGCTGTCAGTCTTGCAGTCTGTGCGCTAACTCTCTTTCGTGTAAACTCTGCTTGCTCCATCTCTCACACTCCAGGCACCTGCTCTCCCTTGCATTCTCTGTGCACTAGCTCTCTCTCTCTCTCTCACACACACATACCGAGCACTAGCTCGCTCGCTCTCTCACATTCACTCAAATTCCACAAGTCCAGTAACTGACTCAACCCATGAAGCATCTCACCCTCTCTCATCCTGTGCTCTAACCCTCTCTTACCTAATGGAGCAACTAATTTTCTCTTGCCTCCCGTGTAGTTACTCTTGCATACACCATCAGTACAGTAAGACACACACACAGATACAAACACTATTTTTCTCTCTCTCTCTCGCTCTCTCGCTAGCTAGCTTTTTCACACACACACACCCCAGCAGTGTAATAACTCTCTTACCCTGATTACATGGTAACTCTCCATTACCCCCCAGCTGTCTATTCCACTGTCCCCATTGCTGGAACTCAGCACGTGGGCTCCATGCATTCACCAGATCTTAATCTTCATCTGCAAATCAGCTTAAAACAGGCTATGAAAATAAAAATTATAACAAAACAATTGCATTTATCATAGCAAGTGAATACAAATAAATACATCTCGATTTCATCAAACTCTAAGCTGATTTTCTGTACATTTGGTTTTTGGAGATGTGGAGAGCGAGATCAGTTCTATAATTGAAAGAGGTGTGTGCATACGTGGGAGGGCGATTTCATCAGCCAATCCGGGATGCACCCATAACTGGCAAGACACACCAATACAGGCAGGACTCACTGATACACCATCCCAAAAATGACCCAGAAATCAGCGGCATTTGAACAAACAATCAGTTCCACAAATGTCTCTAAAGTCCAGAGCTAGCAGGAGCTTCAAGGGGTCATCTCCAAGCACCCATATGTTCCATCACCAAGCCTGGCTTGATTCCACTTTAGAACAAACTCCATTAACTGTCTCCTGTAAACAAAGCAGAGAGATTGTTTCACACACAACCCATAATATAGTTCATGCTCACTTGCCCCTTCTCCCCATTTCCCCAAACCCATCATTTGATCCATCCGTTCTGTTCAATTTACTCCATCTCAATGTATTCCACGATTCCATTACCCTTTTGATGAAAATAACTTACAGAATCAATTTTAGTGACTCCCTCTATCACCCAATAAATTAGCATGCTCCAATCATGTTTCCTCACAACAATATTTATTACAGCTCTGTTCATTATTGGATCCACGGAGACTGGGCCTGTTTGCATTGGTGTGCAGTGCACAGTTCTTCACAGCGGATTTTTCATTGCAACATTTGCTCCTGATCTTTCCAATGGGGAAAGTAATAATTGACTGGATATTTCAGGCAAAAGAAACATGGGGAATTCTCTCTCAACATAAGAACACAAAGACAGGAGTATGCTTATATTGCCCCTTATACTTATTATGTCATTCAGTGTATCACAACTGATTCCATATTTTCTTCATCTGTTGATACCTCTGGAGGTCAGAGAGCAATCAATCTCGTATTTTAAGTTCAACAATTGACAAATCAACAATTGCTGCCTGTAGAACACTTCAAACATCTAACGCCCTTTGTGAAACTTTGATCCCAGAAACCTTGGCTTTAATACATAAACCATAATTCACATTGTTATTGCTTGCAACGACAAATGTTCTGTGGATCCTTAACATCAAAAAACACAATCTTATGGCACAGAAATTGACATTTTCATCCATGCCAGTGATGTGTATCTATGCTAATCCTATTTGCTTAAATTACGCCTGTATCTCTCTACGACCAGTCCTTCAGATCTCCTTTACATTTTTACACTTTCACCTTAAACCTGTGCCCCCTGGTTCTAGTTTCCCCTATCCTGGAGAAAATGACTGATAATCCATTCTACCTATATCCCTCATAATTTGAAAGAGATGCAAGGTCACCCCTCATTCTCCTGCAATCCAGCCCATCCAATCTCTGTTTATAACTCCATCACACGTTATCAGTGAAGGTTATCATGGTTGGAGTGTCCTCTACTGATAATTTAATCCCTGATAGCCAAGCATCATTCTTCCAAATCTCCATTGCAATCACTCCAAAGTCAATAGACCCTTTCAAAAGCACAATGCTCAGAGCTGCTCACAATACTGCAACTGTGATCTGACCCAAGGCAAAGGCAGTTGCAGAATCATCTCTACCCTCATGTCCAGTTCTCCAGCATCCTGCAAGTCTTTTTGCTCTTGTCAATGATTGAATCTACATACAACCTTGGAATCCACAGAGTCTATTTGTTCAGAAATAACTATCTATCCTTTTAGATCATTCAAAGTTGTGCTATGGATAAGCAAGGTCATTGTAAAATCCAAGAATGAAGATGTAATTGAGTGACAGAGTGAAAAATAGGAAAGGTATGCTACATCTGTATCGAACTTTGTTTAGACCACACTGAAGTATTTTGTATAGTTCTGGATCTCATGTTACCCAAAAGGATGCAGAGGCAATGGAGAAAATTTACAAGGGTGATAATAACATTGCTAGAATATACATATCACCATAGGGAGAACATGTTGGGTTCCTCTTCTCAAGATAATTGAAGGGACAGAGAAAGGGCTATAACATCAAAAATAAAATTGATAGAGATTACGGAAAGCATGTTTCCACGTGGGGAAAAGTATAACTAGTGATCATTTAATTACAACAATTACCAAGAAATCGGAGAAGAAATGTATTTACCAGAGTGGTAAGAAATAGAACTCCTATTTCAGAAGCAGCTGGATTAGCAGAGGGAGAAGGGAAAAGTGGGTTACACTTGACTTAGATGAGAAAACACAGGAAGAGGGTCAAGTGGAGTATAATTACCAAAATGGACTGGATGGATTGAATTACCTATTCTTTAGTCATAATGTCAAGACTGCAGAAGAAAACATTCATGGACATTTCCCATCAACCACTTCTGTCACCCCCACATTTTCAGTGTTCAGCTATCTGGTGCTTAATTTAAAAATAAAGTCTTACGGGACTATAATTCCCTGGGAAGGGTCCTTGACCCAAAACATAACTGGTTTCTCTTTCCACAAATCCTGCGTGATGAGGCTGAGTTCTTCCAGTATTTGGTTTGTTTCAGATTCCAACATCTGCAGTTTTATTGGTTTTAAGTTATTCCCTGGTTTTCCTACCAACCTTCTTACGCAGCAAAATGACAAGCATAATCTTCTAATTTAAAGGAATGGTTCGTGAACCAAGACAATTATGGTAGCGCATGGTTACAAAGTATCCCCTCTAACTGTGCACACTGCTTTCTGTTGAGGGCCTGTTCTTTGAGTCGGAGCAAAATGGCGATAAACCTCGCAATGTAATCATACACTTGCCTGTTGGCTCATGCGAAGCTGAGAGCTCCAGGATATGCTGACTGTGGCATTCCTGCTCCAACTCCTGAAATGAACAGTGAAAGAATAAGTTTAGACACAAAAATTGCCTTCAGTTAGTAGCTAAGGCTACGGACTGCAGCTAAATTTAGCTCTTTATTTCAATAGACAATAGGTGCAAGAGTAGGCCATTCGGCCCTTCGAGCCAGCACCACCATTCATTGTGATCATGGCTGATCATCCACAATCGGTACCCCGTTCCTGCCTTTTCCCCATATCCCCTGACCCCGCTATCTTTAAGAGCTCTAGCCAACTCTCTCTTGAAAGAATACAGAGAATTGGCCTCCACTGCCTTCTGAGGCAGAGAATTCCAGATTCACAACCCTCTGTGTGAAAAAGTTTGTCCTCATCTCCGTTCTAAATGGCTTACTCCTTATTCTTAAACTGTGGCCCCTGATTCTGGACTCCCACAACATCGGGAACACGTTTCCTGTATCTACTGTCCAAACCGTTAATAATCTTATGTTTCAATAAGATCCCCTCATATCCTAAATTCCAGAGTATACAAGCCCAGCCGCTCCATTCTATCAACATATGACAGTCCCGCCATCCCGGTAATTAACCTTGTAAACCTACGCTGCACTCCCTCAATAACCAGAATGTCCTTCCTCAAATTTGGGGACCAAAACTGCACACAACTCTCCAGGTGTGGTCTCACAAGGGCCCTGTACAACTGCAGAAGGACCTCTTTGCTCTTGTACTCAACTCCTCATGTTATGAAGACCAACATGCCATTAGCTTTCTTCACTGCCTGCTGTACCTGCATGCTTACTTTCAGTGACTGATGAACAAGGAGCCCCAGGTCTCGTTGTAATTCCCCTTTTACAACGAGATCTGGGGGTCCTTGTTCATCAGTCACTGAAAGTAAGCATGCAGGTACAGCGAGCTCCTGTCAACACTACACAAGAGGTCAGCAAGTCTGCTCCTGGATTACTCACTATTTGAAATGAGAGATAGTATTCACTAAAGCTCTTCAATTATCTTCAACCTTGTGGACATTTTTACCTTTACCCATTCTCTTACAGTGTGCAACTCTGTTTGTGAGGATAAGACACACATACATTACCAGATCCCGTGATCTCTATTAGAGTTTGCCCAAATTCTCAATTTCAAGCAGCCATTTTCATTGTTACCAGGAAATGTCAAGAGTTTTCATTTTGTTACTTTAACAATACAAAGGAAACTGGTGGTGAACTTAAGTTCAGGAAAAAGCAACTCTGATTACATGGGGAGGAAGCGGCCGTTCCAGACACTCCAAGCTGCTGAAGAGTGTTCTCCCGACGCCGAAACTCCATCATCCGGCGAGGGTCCCTGGAACATCGGACCGCTGTTGCAACGACTGCGGAGGCCTCAAATAGGCCCCGACCTCGGGTAAACACAGAGGAAGAGGACTGAACTTTTTAGTGCCTTCCCTCTCAGTGGAAAATGCTGATCCTGCTGTGGGGGGACGTTCATGTTAAATTCTATAGTGTGTTCTCTTTTCTCTTTTTTATTTAATACGGATGTATGGAAACCTAATTTCTTCTATGTAAAGCACTTTCGTTTCAACGCGAGTTGATTTAAATGTGCTATATAAATAAAATGACTTACTTACTTACTATCTGGGGACTATATCACGCAAAACACTGAAGTCTGGAGAAGGATCCTGTACCGAAACGTCAGCTATCCCAGAGAGATTATAACCACACACCTTTTTTCTCCTCCTAATGATATAATTTAATTGTAGATAAAAACATTCTGAACACTGGCTAAATTTTCCAAATCACACTGACAATGAAAATTCACCATTGAATACAACCTCGGGATTGAGTGTCACACTAAAGATCAGATGCACCAGTACCAGGCTATGCTGACTGGATAGATCTCAATACGCATATTACCTTTAAATATTTCAGATCAGACTCGATACTATGAATTAATTGGAGGATTTGGTTGCGCACATGTGATGTAGGAAGCAGCTGTCTAATTCCTGCCTCTGGGCCTTCTGCATTACAAGGATCAGTTGCACTGTTGCTTTCCCTCGCCTCTGTGCTCTGGGTGAGACAATCCACAGAATAATCAGATGGAAGTGTAGACATTTCTACTTCATCAGTGGAGCTTCCTTCTGTCTGTGGAAATTCATCCAGGGTTATAAAGTTCCCTGCCAAAGTGAACAAAGATTTTAATAAAAGTTAGTGATACCTCTTGAAGATCTCAGGCTGAAGAATGTTTCTTACAAAGAAAACAGGACAGAACCCAGAAGCTCTCATTATAACTACCCAAACCAATACATTATTTTAAGTGACGTAACTACTCAACTCTTGTGGGAAGTCAAGACTACTCAAGAATGCACAGTTGGTGTGGAAAACTACCTAGTAATTAGTCTCAAGAACTCAAAAAGGAGGACAAATTTTAAACTTGACAGAAGGGTCACAACCCGAAATGTCACCTATTCCTTTTCTCCAGAGATGCTGTCTGACCCGCTGAGTACTCCAGCTTTTTGTATCTATCTTCAGACAAAATCCCTGTTGGGAACATATTTCCTTGGAGAATGGACACCAGTTGTGCAAGCAGTTCGTGCTTATAACCAACCTGATGAACGGGCTTGTGACTTTGCCTCCTCTTCTCTATTTGGACTTGAACTGTTCCCTTGTAATCGATGCTCATCCGAGTGATCTTCTGGGGCGTCGTAGAACCTATCTCCACCATCTTCAGCTACCAAGTCTGGTCCACGTCCTTCAGTTGGGATACGTTCGCTGTGACCCGCTTCCAGTGTGAACTGACGGGGAAGTTTAGTCCTTTCACTAATTCTTGTGTCAGCCTCTACTTCTTCCATTGTCCCATTGGCTATCTCCAGCTGATGCTGCAGTGCCTTGTTGGGTGCCCCACCTTGACAACACGTCGTGCTGTTGGATGGCTCATCAGTCCCCTGCTTTGGTGACGGCAGTAAACTGTCATCTTCTGGAAGGTGCCGAATAGATGCCCCATCACTGGCATCATCTTCTGAACCCATCACATGAGCCGACAGCAATCGCTTCAAGGAGTGAACTAAAGAGATGGAGAGAAGGCTGCAGTGAATCAAATGCTTAGGAACTTTGCAGCAATCAAGAAATATTTTCACTTACATGCATTGTTTACCTTTAAATATGCTTGATCAATGGTGATCAAGATTTGCTTGATCAATGATGTTTTATCATTAATGTCTTATTATTATTAATGTTTAGTGTTTTCTGAGTCATTCGTAACTGTCACTGTATGTCACGTTGTTACTTGTGGGCGGAGCATCAAGGCAAATTCCTTGTATGTGAATACTTGGCCAATAAACTTACTTACTTAAATATCTGCCAGTATGACAATGGGCAACTGTGGTTGAGAATTGGCAGAGGACAAATCAGCCTGAAAGAAGCCCTTGCTGAAAAATGTCAGTAAATGTAGGAATTGAGACCCCTGTATGTTCCACCACTGCAAAGGCTACGAGATGGACCACTGTGACAAGTAGTCATTTCCCCTTATCATACCTACAGCCCGAGATGATAGAGAGTGTTTACTTACGGTTTATTAGTGCAGCCTCAGCTCTTGAGTAAGCGATTGATGACATTGAACCCCGAGCCCGACTTGAATAGTGCAACTCAGTGCTTCTGTAGGGGGGCCGCCCTGCAGTCGGTCTTCGGAGGTTGTTATAGTCCTGTATGTACCTGGGCTGCTCCTCTGTCTCCTGCGTGGGGATGATCGCACTATGTTTCTGTTTGTTGTTCGCTGAGAGATTCGCTGCCAGCGGGTCATCAACCTCTTTACCTGTGACAGAGATCGATTACTCAGACCATGCAAGAAGCCTGTGTTCCTGATGACCATTTAAGATCGTAAGGAATAATAGCATCAAGTCTGCTCCGCCAATCAATCACGACTGATCTATCTCTCCCTCCTAACCCCATTCTCCTGCCTTCTCCCCATAACCTCTGACACTTGTACTAATCAAGAATTCCCTTTGACTCTAGGGAAGCACCTGTACATACAACTGCAGAGGATTGCAATGGCATTTAATAAGACAAGATACAGATGAACAGGATGACCTTTGAAACATCACTTGCGTTTGGTTTATTTGAAGCCATAATTATATCCACATCTCTCTATCCAAGCAGCTCACATTTTCTCTCACCCTTTGAAAATTACACTTTTTTTTTACAGAGAATGTCAGGAAATCTAGAAAGAAAAGATTAGAGCCATTTCCAAACTGAATGATGATCTACAGATGGAAGCATATCAAACATGCAAATCTCTCCCATAAAACACCTAGAAAAGCAATCTAAATAACATTCTCATAAATAAGTGCCACTAATTCACAAGTCACACTCATCAACAGCTGTGTATTGATTCAGGTATCCTGTTCCTTGCTACATTTTGGTACCTTGTGTTGAATCACTGCTGATCGATATCCTAGCAGTGGCTTTGCTTGATCCACCTTGCTGGACTGTGCTCAGATTCTCCTCATCCTCTTGCTCACTCCTGCATTAAATATTCAATCATTACATTAGTTTGGGGGGGCGGGGGGGGGGGGGGGGCAGGGAAGAAACATACACACATGCATACCTACACACAGCCAGTGTTATTTTTGAAAGAGGTAGCTTAGAATCCCCACATGTGGGTTAGTGCACTTCTTTCAAAAAACAGCTTTGTTTCCATGGCACCTCGAATGCAAATGAATATCTTCGGGGCATCAAACATTATGAATTGTTACGAGCAAATCTTGTCATGAAGGAAGACAAAATCTTGCTCAGATATGTGTTTTCAAAAGGGGTACAAAGAATAAGGAGGGGTGTGCAGGAAAGAACTGCAGATGCTGGTTTCAATCGAAGGTAGACACAAAATGCTGGAGTAACTCAGTGGGACAGGCAGCATCTCGGGAGAGAAGGAATGGGTGACATTTCGGGTCGAGGCCCTTCTTCAGACTGATGAATGAGGATAAGGAGGGAACTGATCAGTACCATAAATGGCAGGAAGTGAGCACAGATTTGACACAAGAAGCCAGAATTGAAAAGAACACAAGAAAAAATCTGGAGACTACCTGACCCCTCAAGTCTGTCCCTCTATGCAATATGATCATAGCCTTAACTCCTCTTCTGTGGGCATTTTCCATAACCCTCAATTCCTTAACTTTTCAAATATTTATATATGTCCTCTTTAAATACTCCAACGATCCAGCATCTATCACCCAAATTATGGGCGGCACGGTGGCGCAGCAATAGAGTTGCTGCCTTACAGCACCGAGACTCAGGTTCGATCCCAACTATGGGTGCTGCCTGTACGGAGTTTGTACGTTCTCCCCGTGACCTGCGTGGGTTTTCTCCGAGATCTCCGCTTTCTTCCCACACTCCAAAGACGTACAGGTTTGTAGGTAAATTGGCTTGGTAAAAGTTTTTTAAAAATAGTCCCTAGTGTATGTAGGATAGTGTTAGTGTTTGTTAGGGATCGTTGGTCAGCGCGGACCCGGTGGGCCGAAGGGCCTGTTTCCGCTCTGTATCTTTAAAACTAAAACTATCCAGGGAAGAGATTTCCAGAGATCTATATGGGGACTGATGATGAGCAGAGTATTTCCAGGTTGGGCCTCATTCAATACTTCCCTATTTCCAAACACGTCATAAAGGCCAAATACAATTTGTCTTTCTAACTATTAGTTGTACCAGTCTGTTACATTTTACGATTTATGCACAAGACCATTGAGATGCAGTAGGGAAATAATTGAAGAATCTTGGGGATGGTATTTACTTGCGTTTGAAAAAGCATAAACCTATTTCGGAAAATTAGCATGGCTTTGTATGGGGGAGAATGTCTCATAAATTTGAAGAAGTGTCAAAGATTATGGATGGTATCTACAGTACATGTACTTTAGCAAAGCTTCAGACAAGGTCCCCCAAGATATGTTGGTCCAGTGGGTCAAGTCAAATAGGATGCACAGTGGGTTGGTAAATTGGATAAGGTCACACACGCCTGCCTCCTTTGATCCAGTCGAAAAAGTGCAAGCCAATTCAATCTCTCCTTATAACTCAAGCCCTCCATTCCAGGCAACATTCCTGTGAAGCTGTTCTGCACCTTCTCTAGCTTTCCTATAGTGTGGTGACCAGAACTACACACAATATCCCAAGCATAGCCTACTCACTAATTTGTACAACTAGAACATGATATCCCACTCCTATGCTTTGGCTGATGAGGGCAAGCATACTATATGCCTTCTTCACCACTTTCAGGGAACTGTACACTTGAACCCCGAAGTTTTGCTGTTCAATAATGTTCCGCTGGGACCTGCCATTCACTCCGAGCCTTGGCAGGTATAACTTTAAAAAATGCATCATTTTACATTAGTTTGTGTTAAATTCCATCTGCCATTCCCTTGTTCCCAGTTGATCTTGATGCTGCTGTAACCTTAGACGATCTACTCCATTATCCACAATTACACCAATTTTGATGTCATCTGTAAACATATTGCAATTTTCAAATGCAAACAGTAAAATGGCAGGACCCTTAGGAGCATTGATGTATGGAGGAATCTGGAGTCCAACTTCCTGAAAGTGGCAGTGCAATAGGAAAGTGGTACAAAGCTTATATGGCAGGAAAAAAAGTCAGGAGGTTACCTTGTGGTGGCATAAAACTTTGATTAGGTCATACTTGTGAGTATTGTGTGCAGTTCTGGTCCCCACACCATAGAAAGGACAGAGGCTTGAGAGAAGGTGCAAGAGAGATTCACCAGGTTGTTGTTTGGATTCGACTGTATTAACTATAAGGAGAGGTTGGACAAACTTTGATTGGTTTTGCTGGAGCAGAGGATGAGGGGATGAGATAGAAGTATATCAAGTATGAAAGGCAGGGACTGCCTACCCTAGGAAAGAGACACTGGCTATCTACCTTATCTAAGCCTCATAATTTTGTGTACCTCTATCATTTCATCTCTTAGCCTCCTACACTCCATCCATTTCAAGCTCTGTGGATAACTCAAGCCATCCATCCAGGCAAAATCCTGGTAAATCATTACTGCACACTCTCCAACTTAATCACATCCTTCCTAGAGTGCGGTGATCAGAGCCACACACAATATTCCAAGTGTGGCTTAACTGACGTTGTTTGCAACATGACATCTTACAGTGACATACATCAAATATGTTGCATAGTGTTGCAAAGTCCAAATATCCTCAACACAATGTGTTCTCCCAAAGATTTCTGGTAGAGGAGAGTTATGGGTCCATATAAGATTTCTCAGTGTGGAAACAGTTACAGCAAAAGGGAATCATCAGCATTCTTTCTTGACAAGCACCAATTAGTGTAAATTCACAAAATGTATCCAGCTGTTCCCTGTTACACCGTTAGGCCAAAGGATGAAGCCCAACACTAGAATGAAAATACTCTGCTGACCTTTTTATCCTCCCCCCCAATATTAACAAAGCCGCATAAAAATAGCTCGGATTATTGAGAAGCTTCATCACCACATGGATCAAGACAGTTACAGATCTGCTTTTCATCTGCAAAATATTTATGGACTGCACTGGTGGAGAACTCCATATTTTAAATTATATTTGATTAATTAACATTCAGTAACATGACACAATGCAGGTGAAATACTTACTCAGTGGCTGGCGGCTCAGGGGCCACATGATGGCTTGGTGCTTTTATCGATCCTGATGTCTGTGTGATTAAATACTGCCATCTGTAAATGTAACAGGGAAAGATCAGTGAGAAATGGCTTTCAAAACCCCACCAGACTCAGCCTGAAATTACTGATTTTAAAGGCACAGGAAGAGACTATTCTGCTATAATTGTTCCCATCTCCTGTCCATTTGAATGTTTTTTCCAACGTTAAAATACTTATGTTAAATGGGGCTGGCAATTCAGTCCAAAAGTCTAACAATTATATAACAGAGGACATGGAACAGTACAACACAGGAACAGCTAACAATGTTTGTGCCTGTCATTTGTAACAAACTGCACATTTGCATGCATGTGGTCTATATCCATCAATTCCCTGTCTATTCAGGTGTCTGTCTAAATACCTCTTAAAATAGTTTCAACTTGTAATGCATCAATTCAAAAATTATTTGTGGACAGCATTAAGTTTAGATTTTAGCAAAACCGATCAAGAGAGCGCAAAAGCACTTCCAACTCCCCCTCCCATTCCGAATCCGACCTTTCTGTCCTGGGCCTCCTCCATTGCCAGAGTGAGGCCCACCGTAAATTGGAGGAGCAGCACCTCATATTTCGCTTGGGTAGTTTACACCCCAGCGGTATGAACATTGACCTCCAATTTTAGATTGTCCCTGCTTTCTCCTTCTTTCCCCTCCCCTTCCCAGCTCTCTCACAGCCCACTGTCTCCGCCTCTTTTCTTCTTCCCGCCCCCCCCCCCCACCCCGACATCAGTCTGAAGAAGAGTCTCGACCTGAAACGTCGCCTATTTCATTCGCTCCATAGATGTTGCCTCACCCGCTGAGTTTCTCCAGCATTTTTGTCTACTCTCGAAACTTATACTCATTTAAAAGTTAAAGCCCTGTCCCATGGTACGAGTTAATTCCAAGAGCTCTCCCGAGTTTAAAAAAAATCTAACTCGTGGTAAGCACGGAGAATGAACATAGCGGGTACGTCGGAGCTCGGGGACGTCTCTTAGCGGCGAGTACCGACGAGTGGCCATTACTGTAAATCTCAGAGTTCGAATCAGGACAAACTCGGGAGAGCTCTTGGAATGAACTCGTACCGTGGGACAGGGCTCTTATGCCCATTCTCTCCTTTTAATGTTTTACAATTTAGCGTATTCTGCCTCCAAAAATTTAACTATTTAGCAAATCCTTCACCTCTCCGGAACTATCAATGACCTCAATTTATGACAGCCTCTTCATATTTGAACACACTTGAATAACATTATACAATCCATATACAATGGTCCTGTTCTACATTTATCTTGAATTTCTATACCTTATTCTATTCATTCATTTACCCCCAAAGTCATACAGCACGGAAACAGCTCCTTCAGCACATCATCTCCATGCCAACAATCTATACTATTCCCACTCCCATCTGGTGGCCGTTGAAGTGCTGAGGCACTGCACGGTACAGCTACAACTGCGGTGAAGTCTCGCGACGATGGAGCCTCGGCGGCGGCGCCGATGCCTTGCGGGTCGACCAGCGATCGATGAGAGCGTGGAGGACCACCGTGAGGGGGAGGGGAAGAACAATGGAGGACCCGGCGTGGGGGAGAACAATGGAGGGGGGGGCAAAGGACAATGGGAACCCGGCATGGGGGAAAGCTGGGGGTGGGGGGACAAAAGGAGGTGCCGGCATGCTTTGCCAGTGGCCACAATTGTATACATTGTGTGTGTATGCAAGCAAAGAATTTCACTGTGCCTAGTCACATGTAACAAATGTGACAATAAAGTATTCCTATTCCTATCTCTTTTCTACTGTTTGACATGCTGTAATCCTTATTTTAAAACCAGAAAATTAATTCAGTTTTCACACCACACCTTTTCAAGTGTAACTGAGGTCAGGTGAAAGATGGAAGTAATGAAGGGGGAAGCTCGATAACCATGTTATGGAGCTGCCATTTCAGTCGAGTCCTCTTGAAAAAATTGTAACCAAGAATCTTCATACCTCATTCTGATCTGATGTCTGGCACATCTCCACAGGGAGAACGTACAAACTCTGTATAGACAGCACCCCTAGTCAGGATCTAACCTGGGTCTCTGGCGCTGCATTGTAATTCAATGGCAATTTTGCCTCCAGCCTACTACTTTCAACTGAATACTCTGTGGGTTTACATAAAATTCAAACATTCGTTGGCTGTGTTTCAGTCTTAATCTCACCTTTCAGGGCACGAAAACCAGTGATTAGGAGAAATTTTCTTTTTACAAAGCAAATTGTTATCTGCTTGAAGAATGGTGAAAGGAGATCCAATTAGGGACTTTCAAAAAGGATTTATATGAAGGGGAAAAATTGCAGGGTTCTCAGATTGGGGACCGGTACTAACAGGACCCCTCTTTCAAAGAGATAACAGACGTACAATTGATGGACTGGTCGTCCGCATTTTATGATTCAGTAACATCAGCTTAAGATTTTTTTCATTTTAGTTTCTCACACTTCATTCTCATTACATTTGTACTCTTCTGCATCACAATTTTGATTTAAACCCTGTCCCATGCACTCATTAGGCTTTTAAAAAAAGACACAAAGTGCTGGAGTAACTAGGGCAGAACAGCAGTAGAGTTGCTGCCTTACAGCGCCAGAGACCCAGATTAGATCCTGACTAGGGGTGCTGTCTATACGGAGTTTGTACGTTCTCCCTGTGACCTACGTTCTCTGGTTTCCTCCCACACTCCAAAGGCGTACAGGATTGTAGGTTAATTGGATTGGTAGAATTGCAAATTGTCCCCAGTGTGTGCAGGATAGAGTGCGGTGATCACTGGTCGGTGCGGACTCGGTGGGCCGAAGGGCCTGTTTCTGCGCTGTATCTCTAAACTAAACTCAGCAGGTCAGGCAGCATCTCTGGTGAACATGGATAGGTAATGTTTCAGGTCGGGACCCTTCTTCAAATCCACCCCAAAAGGTCACCTTTCCATGTTTTCAAGAGACACGGCCTGACCTGGTTACTCCAACACTGTCTTATTTTTGAAAACCAGCATCTGCAGTTCCTTGTTTCTACACAAGGAGTAGTTGCTCACAAATCCTTTCTTCTGCATGGTTACTGAGCTTCCCCTTTCAACTTTTCCTAACCTCACTTACAAAGTTCCATTCTATCAAGCACCCTAAACTGGCTTCTAAGTCACAGGGATCTCAATCCTCCCCTCTTACATGTCTCCAGTCAGGCTTCCAGCTCTAAATTGTTTTTAAAATTGGAGTAATCGGTAGTAAGGAAGGCAATGCTAGCATTTATTTCACTAGTGGAAACATCTTCACAGATTTCACTATTCTGTAAGTCTCGATGAGGTCCCCTATCATCCTTCTAAATTCATGTGAGTACAGGCCCAGTGATGTCAATTATATGGCTGGGCCTGTACTCACATGAATTTAGGATGATGGGAGACCTCATCGAGACTTACTGAATAGTGAAATCTGTGAAGATGTTTCCACTAGTAGCAGAGTCTAGGACCAGAGGTCATAGCCTCAGAATTAAAGGCTGTTCTTTTAAGGAGATCAGGATTTTTTTTTAAGTCAGGGGGTGGTGAATCTGTGGAATTCTTTACCACAGATGGCTGTGGAGGCCAAGGTAATGGATATTTTTTAAGGCAGAGATAGATTGATTCTTGATTAGTATGGGTGTCAGAGGTTATGGGGAGAAGGCAGGAGAATGGGGATAGGAGGGAGAGATAATCAGCCATGCTTGAATGGCGGCAGACTTGATGGGCCGAATGGCCTGATTCTGCTCCTATCACATGACCATATGAATCCTGAAGTTACTGTTATTGAGATATGTATACAATTATGGATACTCCCTACAAATCCAAATTTTGCACTTTCATTGCAAATTCCCCCCTATCTGCAAATCTGTTACCAAAAAATACAATTTAATCCCACAATCTCAGGTTTCCAACTATATTACATGGACCTACGTTTTCCGTTCAGACACTGTCTGGGCCACCAGCTCGTAGATCTGTGCACCATCAGCTGACATTGAGATGACGAAGAAAGCTTTGTTATCTGAAAATGGCAAAACTTGATCATTATTGAACAAACAGGAGTTCTAAACATTCCTCAGTTCACAATATCTATTTCCTAGTAGCAAAAATCTGAACCTTACACTCTTATGCCCTAACACATTCAGCTGCTTATGCCTGCTCAGCATTCAATTTATCAAGGCTGATCCATATACAAATTAGATCTATCTACCCGTCTCCGTTATCTTAAATACCAGCAGTTAACCAACTTTCTGGCAATTTCAAACCCCCCAGGCCTAGTAGTTGTTCAAGGGATAGAAATCCAGATTTCTATTAGCAATTGTATCAAGTGGTTGCTCACATCAGCAGAGCAGATCTGGTTGTGGGCAACAACTACTGCTGTGAGCTGCTCCCCACAACCCAAAAAAGGAAGCAATTTCTGTTTACGAGATCAAATCCTTTAACTGTAAACCCCATAATCAGATTAGCCTTTAATCTTCAACACTTACAAGAATACTAGTGTAGTCTCACAATCAGACTGAGAATAGGCGTTCCATGGTCACATCATCTGGATGACAGCATGCAGCCAAGATATGACACCACTCGGGCAGTGCTCAACATCCACAAAGATATTGCACTCTCAGATGCATTGCTTCTGGCAACCCTTTTCATCTCCTCATCCTTGACTTTTAATTTTTAATTTATTTCCACCCTGTTCCAGCTGATTGCTATTCTGGAAGCAACTCACCTGTTGCAACTTCTCGCACAAGCACAGCAGAGAGTTTGATGATGGGGCTGAAGGTGTGTTTGGTGTCAGCATTGACAGCAAGATTCTTACTGTGACACTTCAACACCAACCGTTCATCCTGCTTCTGAGATAGAACCAAGATGTCTTCCAACAGGAGTGTGTAGAGATCTATGTAGATAAGAAAGGGCAGATAGAGTAAGTATCCATAACGCATTGCACATTGTGAACTACTTGACTGCTTTGTGTGAATTATAAAATTATAGCAAAATGCAAGGATTCTCAGGAAGCTAATTTCTATGTGTTTCTAGGTGAGAGTAAAGGTTAGATTCCATGCTGAAGCAGCTTCCCAGCATTTAAAGGCAAACTGGTAAATCTAGTTCAATGTCCAAATTCACCTTGGAAAATGGAGTGCCCAGGACCACTGTTTAATAACATTGCAAACCATGAAACACAATTCACAAACCAATACCAAGGGAATATTTGTGGAAAATTCAGTTTCTTTCTGATGCTATGGTCAGTAGAGTGATTGAACGCAGGCCAAGAGCTTTGTGAAATGTCCAGGATCACATCTTAAAGGTGAACTCTGAACAGAGCGTGGTGGAAGCCCTAACAACTTATAGATCCAGTGAGCACTGAACACAACATCCGACAAACTATGGCTGTTCATCCGTTCACATTGATCCACTTAACATTCTCATAAAAAAATCATTAAAAAAGCACACTCCTGTACTGTGGAAGGGTTGTATAGGAAGGAACTGCAGATGCTGGTTTACACCAAAGATAGACACAAAATGCTGGAGGAACTCAGCGGGAATGGCAGCATCTCAAGTGAGAGGGAATAGGTTACGTTTCGGGTCGAGTCAAAGAAGGGCCTCAACCCGAAACGTCACCCCATTCCATCTCTCCAGAGATGCTGCCTGTCTCGCTGACTTACTCCAGCATTTTGTGTCTGTGGAGGGGTTGCCTTCCTGCGAAAATGTTTGCATAGTGATTTTCCATAATGAAAACCCTTGACAACATTTGTTGCTTACTTTGCATTTTGTGTTTAGTTACAGTATTTTTCCTCCTCAACACAAGTTCTGGAAGAGCAATATATTGGTAGTGATTTGTAAATTCCACAAGCGTGAATTCCCATGACCCAAACTGTAATAAGGTGCGGGTGCATTCTATGGGTATGTGGTTAAAGCTCCAGCTCAATAGACAATAGGTGCAGTAGGCCATTCGGCCCTTCGAGCCAGCACCACCATTCAATGTGATCATGGCTGATCATCCCCAATCAGTACCCCGTTCCTGCCTTCTCCCCATATCCCCTGACTCCGCTATCTTTAAGACCCCTATCTAGCTCTCCCTTGAAAGTGTCCAGAGAACCAACCTCCACCGCCCTCTGAGGCAGAGAATTCCACACTCACAACTCTGTGTGAAAAAGTGTTTCCTCGTCTCCGTTCTAAATGGCTTACCCCTTATTCTCCTACAACATCAATGACCAAATACAAGAAAATAAAGAACAAGTGTCACTAGTACTAGACAGCCAGGATTCCCTGCACTGTAGAGAGCTTCCAGTTGTCAGATATTTGTACTACTGCAAAAATAAGAACCAATACTATGAATCGCAGGCAATAATCAAATTTATAAATAGCTTAGATACAAACTCCTGCATCAACACTTGAGAGAAGAAGTAATCCTATCTGCTGATACACAAGAAAGACTCACCTATTACAAATATCCAAAGGACTGAAATTCATAAAAGAATAATCCAAACGCTAAATTCCATTTAAAATACAAGAACTAGAACTGATAAGTATGTACCCAACAGATAAGATCCTGAGCTGTAACCACCCTCCTCCGAAACAAGAATCCTATACATTATAACAGAGGCACGACTCCTTTTCTGTAAATACTGGACAGATGGAACCCTGCACTGAACTACCCAAGATAATGAAAACACACAAATACAGAGATAAGGTCCAGCAACATAAATACTCTAAACATACAAATCCTGTACAGTAAGTATCTAAGTCAGAAACTTCCACTACCAATTGATGGAGTAGGAACATTCATAAATACCTGAAACCACAAACATCCCAAAGAGATATTTGTCCGACAGAAATAATGCAGTATTCTAGTTTACAACATGGCAGCAAAATAAAGGTAATAAGAATCATTTTTCACTTGACATCTGAATACTTTCCAAAAGACATTCTGGTATCTGGGGTGTAGTGATCAGGAAACAATGTCCAATACAAACTTCCAGCAGTATACGGATGAGAGGTTTCTCTCCTATTTTTCTAATAACATTGATTTCCATCTTCAAAAGCTGCACTTGCCACCATGTTCGGAGGGAGCTTTTTACTCACCGATTGTCTTATCTTTATTCACCCGCCAAGTCAGAGGCCCTTCATGAATCATGATCCGTTTTGTAAGGTCCAGACTCTTAAATAGGGAGATACAGAAAAAGCAAATTGTGCTAAATGCAAAAATGGGTTTCTGCAATGTTTTATTAATCATTTGTCATCTGAACTTTAATAATGCCGGCCTTTTAATATTTTTCCCATTAAATAACTCACCCGGAACTCCTCAATCAGTGGATAATCTGACTGCTTCAGGCCAGACAGGTCCAGGCGGCGCTGATAATCTTCCAACCGCTGACATAAGGAAAGAACCCATTAACTTTCACAAATAAATACTGGGCAAATCACAGACAGAAAGCATTTTGATTTGCTGATGTCCCCAACTCTTACCCTCGATGTTTCAATGATAGCCTTTGGCTCGTTGATAAGCATGAAGCTTTATGAAGCTCACATTACCACAGCATTTCCCTTTGGTTCTGGAACCAATTGTCTAACTCAGTTACCCCGCTCTCAATGCATACTGTTTCAGGCATGTCCAAATAATCCAGTCATAAAAGAGGTGGAGGTCGGTGGGTAGAGAATGTGATATGAAATAAATTAAGGGAGGCAACCTAGCTTGAAATGAGTATGAGGAAATACTGTTCACTGTCTTGGATATAACAAGCCTTGGTTATTTTTCTTTCCAATCCCTTAACCTGTCTGAGTGAATGTTGATGCCAGTCAATGAAAACCAAGGGCTGATACTAATGCAAAGTCATAGCAAATAGTGGCAATGAATAGGGAAGCAGCAGCTGGACTCATCCGACATCAGTGCACTATTTGTCCCTTTCATAAAATCCATTTGCAACCAAAAAATATACTTTAAATAATATATGGGATTGATACCTAGAACTTTTCATATATATTGTACAAGGGTAAAGAAAGGGATGTACATACTGTGCAAACGTTCAACAAACACAAAATCTACCATGTTTAAAAGGCAAGGATCAATGCCGAGTCTTCCCCACTCAAACCAACATATCTGTGTGGCATGGTAGGGGTTCATGCATAGAGTCCTCACCTCAAACACTCACCTGCTTATTTTCAGCTTCCTTCACAGCCTGGTTCACAAAGTTCAGGATCTGACGGCAGCATTCCGCTGCCTGTTTTACCTTTTTCTTCTCTTCGTGCTGTTCTGAATCTAAGAACAAGACCAATTGTCACTTTAAAGAAAATTGTTTTATCTCTCTCCAGAGAACGTGCAAACTTCACGAAAGCACTTGTAAAATGAAATATTAAGCCTTTATTTTGGCATTATGGTTTATTTATGTGCAATTATTGGAGGATCTTTTATCAAACACAGAACTAGAAGAGGTTCTTTAGTTTAGAGATACAGCGCGGAAACAGACCCTTCAGCCCACACCGACAAGCGATGCTCGCACATTAACACTGGCCTACACACACTAGGGACAATTTACACTTATACCAAGCCAACAAACTTACCAACTGGTACGTCTTTGGAATTGGGGAGGATACCGAAGATCTCGGAAAAAACCCAAGCGGTCACAGGGAGAATGCACAATACTTCGTACAGAGAAGCGCCCGTTAGTAGTGCTTCCCATATATGTCATCCTCTAATGCTCACACTATACACTGTGAAGCGCGGGGAACGTGATGAAACACAATTACATAGCTATCGTCCAGAGACCCTCCCACTGCCATCTCATGTGTTCACATGTGTAACCTGGCAGTTCTATTTTAATTATCCCTTGGGTTCTCTATGCAGCTAACTCTAGACTGGACATACCTGTATTTTTAGCGATGTTCTCCAGGAGTAGTGGGTATTTGGTCAGGCGCTGCATTTCGGTTGGGATGATGTCTTTAAGTTGCAGCCTCCGGCATTGTGGATTACTCTGCGCCTCCTGCAAAATATCACCTTGTAACTAAGATAATCCTCTTAATGCAGCACATCTGCTTCTCCAACCATGTGAAACATCACCAATGCCTTCTGCACTAGTCTCCAATTCCATCTACATTTGGAATTGCTTCCCATTTGCTTGACAATTACATTCATGAGCATAAATAACACCCAAAATAGATCTCCCCATCTGTCTGTGCACATTCACTGTGCAGTTTATGCTCTTGTATAGATCATACTTTCTGTCCAGAAGCATTTGCAAGGAGCTTCAGCAACCATGCATTATGATAACACCTCTCACCCCCAATGGAATGACTGCAAGACAGAGGGCAATAAGAGATGTGGAGAAAACAGGTGAAATGAAGAGAGTGGGGAAGATGACGGGACAGCATAGAGCAAGCTGTATACTGCTGCTAACCCATAGAGTACTTCGTGGCACAGTGGCATTGCAGCTAGTGCTGCTGCCTCATAGCTCAGAGGCTGCGGTTGATTGTGATCTTGGGTGCTGTGTGTGCTCGCCCTGTGGATATCCAGCTGATATCCAGTTTCCTCTTTCATCTCAAAGTAGTGGTGGTAAATGCACTGGCTTCTATAAATGTTCCATTTATCTATGTGAAGGGATAAAGAATGAAAGGGGAGTAGATAACAATACAACGGAGAAGAGTTACGGGAATGTAGCAAGATATGGAGACAGTAAATGGACCAGTGGAAGTATCTGCTGGGAATTGAGAATCAAGATGAACCTAATGTGCTGATGCCACTTGTTGCACCCAAGTATGTTCCAAGATGTTAGAAGCTTCCTTTAAAATTCACCTAACCCAGATGATTCCTGCTCTATGTGCATTTGAAGGGAACATGTAAGGGTACATGTAAGGGATCAGTCTGAAGAAGGGTTTCGGCCCGAAACGTTGCCTTATTTCCTTCGCTCCATAGATGCTGCCGCATCCGCTGAGTTTCTCCAGCATTTTTGTCTACCTTCGATTTTCTAGCATCTGCAGTTCCTACTTGAACATGTAAGGGTACTTTACTTTCAAGGGCAGGAACCATGTTAGGTGCATTTTCTGCACATTAGCACTCATGATGCAACTCATTAACAACTTTCTTGGTTATTCATGTACAAGTTTAAAGCATGCAATAGCTTGGAGGCAATTCAAGATTTGGGAGAGTTATCTCACCTGAATGATTGCCTGGAATCTTGAATCTTTCTTCTGCTTTGACTTGATTAGTTCCAAAGCGAAGGGTTGATTGCTGCAGAAAGTGGCTGCAGCTCGTTTAAACTTCTCCTCTTCAGAACAGCTGAACTGAGAAATTAAATAAGAATTATTCAGACAGGAGCACGTGCAAGTAACACACACTACGTCTAGTCACTGGACAGGAGAGAGAATGCTGATCAATGCCATACTGTACAAGAGCTTCAAAGAGTATAAAAATAAATCTTCCATACGATAGAAGTGTCAACACATCAATTTCATTGGAATTCTGGTGTTGGTATTAATGTATTATTGTCAAGAGATACCATGAAAAACTGTTTCTATGATCTCCTTATTTCTTTTTTTTTTTTTTTACTCTCTTTTTTCTATTTTCTTTTCTTCAACTTTCTTCTTTCATTCTTTTTTTTCTTCTTCTTTTTCACACACTATATCTCACGTTTTTCTATCCTTTATTATCTAATTTCTTTTTCTTCTTTATTATAATTTAAAAAAATAAGAAGCTGTACATAAAATGTATTATGCAAATATATATTAGGCACTTTGGTGCCATATGATTGTACTTACTTCTAATAAAATAAAAATATTTAAAAACAGTTTCTATGCTATACAGTCAAATCATACTACACGCGTACAATCAAGTCATACACAAATATAAGAGGTTTATTCACAAATATAAGAGAAACATCATACACAAATATAAGAAAAACACACCAGAGTGAAGGTTAGAGTGCTACAGCATCATACCAATACAGCTGCAAAGTACAGACAAAAAAATTGTGTGATCGCCACAATGAGGTAGGTTGGGAGATTGAGACTACACACTTATCTTTTGAGAGGACCCTTCAATAGTGATGGACTGGATTACATCTAATTCTCTACATCTTGCGGTCTCGGTCAGAGCCGTCACCAAATTAAGCTGTGACGCATTCCAATAGGATACTTTCTACGGGGTCGTCTGTAGAAGTTGGCAAGAGTTGCTGGCAACATGCCAAACTCTCTTAGTCGTCTGAGAAGGAAGAGGGGCTGCTTTGCTTTCTTGGCTGTAACTTCAATGTAGTTGGACCAGGACAAATTGTTGGTGACATTTAAACCTAGGAACTTGATGGAAATGACAAGGAAGGCACCGAGTGATCATCATGTGCTCAGGCCCTAGTCTTTCCAATACCACTGCAGTCCATTCAGAGCCGGAGATCTTGGTGCAGAATAATGTAGGAAAAGGAATCAATGTCCAAGGCAGGATGCTGTAATATTTGGCATCCTATAGATTGTAGCTGCTGAAGCTACACTAAATCTGTTGAGTGGATGCCAGGTTCAACAGCAAAATTATCTAAATACTTTGCTCTGGATGGTACCTCTGTGCTTGTCTAGGCGAGTGTGTTTCATTGCGGTTCTGATTTAAGCTGTACCAGCTGCTACTGTGTCACCCTTGAAACCCAAGTTCTTAATATCTTGTCACAGGAAGGTCTTCTTTTTAATCCCAGTTACCTCAATAAATCTAATTTTAATGAATGTTCATTAATTTCCAGCAGTAATGCTGCAGGATGTTTGCCTGTACTATCAGCCTTTGCACAGGGGAAAGTTCTATTCATCACTATTCATCTACAATTTATTCATGGACACTCACCCAGCTCAACAAGTCGTCGCCGATCTGATCAACCACAAAGTTATCATTTCTTTTCCAGACTTTCCTCATCTGCTCATTTAATGAAACTGGAAATAAAAAGAAAATCTGACTTTAGAATCATTTATTTCATTATCACTCCATATTAAATAGATCCAGGGCTGTAAATCGTGGAATCATAATGCAGTCCAACAGAGGGGATTCCATTCAGCCCATTGTTCCAATGTAATCATGCTCTTTGCAAGAGCTACCAACTAGTCTCATTCTTCCTGGCTATTTTCTTTTCAAATATAATTTATTTTTCAGTTCTTCTTTTAAAAGGCATTATTAAATCAGTCTCCACCAGCATTTCAGGCAGTGCATTTCAGATCATAAATGCTCTGTATAAAATAAATTATCCTCTTCTCATATTTTGGGGAAATTGCCATAAATCTGTCTCCATTGATTATTGACTTTCCATCTCTTGAGCTTCTCCTTAGTTTAATAAACCTGTTTAGACCGTTTCAAGGAAAACGTCGCATTAATCTTCTCTGCGATAAGGAGATCAATTCTAGATTTTCCATTATTCACTGCAAAGTTCACATCCTTATCTTTGACTATCATCAGCAATAATGCTTTCCATTGCACAACTGGCCCAGAGACGCGTTTCTTTGTCTCAGTTTACTACTGTGCACTCTCCTAATATCTGGGCTCCTGCCTAACCAGTTGTAGCTGCAGGGCTTCACACAGCTTAGACTGGACTCTTACTGAAATCCAAAGATGTTTTCATTACCAATAACTACAATAGTTGTTGAGAGAACCTGAACAATGGTGGCCTGGTCAACATTCACTTCAACCTTTAATTGTCCCATGATGTGAGAGACATGCTGGGGCAATTTAGAGGGCATTTAAAAGGTTGGGTCTGGAGATGCATTTGACCAAACTAGATAACAATGGCAGATTTCCTACCGTGCAAGACATTATTAAATCTGGAAGCTTCAGAACATCATTATTAAGTCTGGCTTTTTAATTTCATATTCGCGTGATTATAACTGTCTTGTTGGGAAAGCCCATCTTAATAGTCCAGAGCTTTGAATAGTCATCCGGTAAGTTAAATATCAGAGCCATCTGTACAATCAATCCTCCCCACTTTCACAGCTATGTCAACATTTACCATGAAGCTGCAGGATTTCCTCGAGGTTGGAGAATATGTTTTTCACATCAGTTGTGGGTATGCTGCCATCTCTCATCATCTTCTGGTAAAAGATCACATCTAGAACCTTCAGCATTCGGATGTGAGCACGCTCCGTATGGAAAAGTTCTGCACAAGGTAATCAGAGAACAAGACACACAAAGCTATAACTAATGAGAAACACTGAAGATTAGAGTCAGTACTCATGGTAAACTTTCACATATGGATTTGCCAAATCTGAACTAATAATGAACAAATCACTTGCCAAAAGTCAATACTCGTTATGCCTCCTGGTGTGAAGACCATAATCCTCTGCATCGTCTCCATGTGTGGCTGACCTTAATAGGCCCCTAGATTTGTTGACATCTCAACACCAGTCCCACCATCTCATCCCCCAGTTCACATCCTCACTGAGATTGCTCAGAACTTTTCATTCTTCCCAGGATCCTCAAGATGTTCCCCATTTTCCCTGGGATCCTCCAGAGACTTCTTATTGTTCCATGAATTTCCTGTCATTTAGCAATCTCAAATGCCTTCAATATCCCACTGAATCCACTTCCATACACATCCCACCAATCCCTGGCATTGTCTCACTCTCTAAAAGCCCTACCAATATTGTTTGTCCCCAAACCAGACGGTCCTCCCTATCCTTAATGATCCCAACCCTTCACTAACTCTTGCCTTACCGTTAATAACTTCCTGCCTCTTGATCTCGTGCGGTTTCAAGCCAGACAGGACATCCCGACTAACCAGCTGCTGCCAATTGGCTGGGTCCTGCTCCACATCCGACAAGTGCATTTGATCCTCCTCTGTCTGGCTCAGGGAGTGAGTCTGAGAACCAGCCTCGGTCCATGCTCCATACCCATGCCCATCCCCTCTAGGAAACAAGATCACAAATATTACTGCAAGTTGATGACCAAAGAATAAAATAACACTACATAGGCCCCCGCACCAGTCCCACCACCTCATCCCCAGAATCCACATCTTCACTGAGATTGCCCAGAAGATCGCAGGGCCAGGAGAATAAACAAATGGGACTAATTAAGTAGGCTTTTCAAAAGAACCACCACAAGCATATTGGGCAGAATGGCTTCCAATTTATTTTATGATGTACAGGAGATACCATTTGGCACAATATACTTGCAGTGCCAGCAGAGAGAGATCAAATACCCCACCCATTGTTTCTGCAACTTGATTTCCCAAGTTCTTTCTGTCGATTGGCTACCAATTTACGATACTGCATTTACAATACTGGTAGCAATATCACAGGAGAAACCCTAATTAAAACAATGCACATTGTGCAAATGAGGATTATGTTCATTCTTTGAAACTAATCCCTAGAGTACTGGTGGGAATTAAGTTGTTGTTTCACCGTTTCATAGTTGTAGCCATCTATACCTCAATGTTATGCAGTGACATATCAGTACGTACCAGTGCTGTATTTTAGTGATATATTCATAGACTGATGTCCAATGGTATTGCTTCTCAGTGAAACCCCATTACCCAGTAGAATAGTAACTCGCTGTTATGGTACCAGATTTGCACTAGAATAGTTATTCACCAGTATTGCAGTGTATGCAGTGACAGATCAGCAACTACCATTACTACATCTGACATCAATAATGACACGTTCGTTACCTAGTATTACAAAAGGGCCAGTACCCACCAGTTCTGTATCTTTGCTTTGTGTAGCTTATAGACTGTGACCAAGCCCTTGTCCTCAACAATATTCAAACCAGTTGAAAGGAGAATGCAAGAAAAGTAAATATCTGAAGAGGGGCTAGATTCACCATTTCTCTACTGCTGCAGACATTATATTAGTAGATCCACGTTCACAAACACATCTTTACATAGCTCATTTTTAGCAAAACCCAGATTTATTGGGAACTCACCGGCGACCTGGTTTAGGAGTACACGGGGGTGTAGAAATCTCGAGACTTCTGAAAGACAACAGAAGATTAGACAGCAGGAACACAAATACCATAATGCAATTACTCGCAGCCTTCGACACTTAATGCAAAGCGATCAGCATACAACTACACTCTCCGACTGAACTAATCTCCTCTAAACACAACGAGAAATGGTTCCCGGTGAGATAGACAAGCCATCAGATCCTTCGAGTCCTGATCCAGTTGATCAGATGTGCTTCGCTCTGCAGCTGCTTTGCTAAATTGATCACAGAATTACTCACTTCTCTGACTCTCGGTCCTCCTCCATCACCTGATCGAGGGTGGATAGAAGCTCGAAGGCTGACTTTGGTGTAGAAGTGCTGGAATCCCCAATTAATAAGTTGTCTGCTAACATCTTCAATGTTGCAGGTGTTGCAGGAGCAGAATCTGAGAAGGATAGAGACATTTAGAGAGAAAGAATCATGTATACATTCTGAGAACATTCTGTTCCTATTCCCCATCATTTCTCACACTCATTTTTTAATGTTGACATGCTCTGTTTCAATCACGGTGAAAGGGGAGAAACAGCGAAAGAGCAAGAGAGCAAAACGAGAAAGGAAGTGGGAGAGGTATGGACTGGGGCAGAGCAGGAGGTGAGCGAAGCCCAAATTGGTTAATAGGACAAGAAAGGGCAGTGGGAGGGCAACGTGACAAAAAATGGTAAAGAGAGTGGAGGGGAAATGAGAAAGGGTGAGAAAAGGAGGGAGAATGAGTAGTACAGAGCAGAGAGAGGGAAGGAGATCAATAAAAGCAGAGACAACAGCTAATAGGAAGGAGACAGCAGGAACATAAGCAGTAGAAGGCATGGCTACAATAGTCATCACATACAAATTACTTTGTGCTGGGTGCTGGATACAATTCATTGCACTGCATTTCCCGGCTACCTGTATCACTCTCTGAGATCCCATCATGGACAACGTTGGCCGACGCTGGACTTGATGAGCCGGTCACCGCTGACTGATAGCTTGCATCACTTCCCTCGCTGAAGAATGGAATAGATTTTGATCTCTCGCTGTGGTCAGAGTGAGAAGCAGATCGGCTGTATGGTCCCATTTGCCTCTGATGCAGTAACTTGGCCTTTTCAACTAAACAAAGATGTCACAGATCAGTCTCCTGATGCTTTGATCCTACATTTAATAAAGAATAGCCAAATAGCGCACTGCACGTCCAAGTCCCACTTACTCGCGTTGCGGTCCTGTTTGCTTGTGCGCCGGATGGGGTCCAGGATGCTCTGGAAACGTTTCTTTTTCTCATCATCTTTCACAGTCTCCTTTTCTTTCTTTACACTTGGCTGTTGGTGGTGCAATGATTAAAGGCAGAATAAGACCACAGGCAGAATCGCGCCCCAACTGATAACATCAGGAGTGGACAACTAATCAGCACAAGCTGCCACCTCTAAAATAATCAATTATGTCTGCAGCATTCATAATTCTTATTGCTCTCAAAAGTCCGGAGAGAACATCTTTACTCACCATCCCAAACTGAAACCAATTAAAAATACCAGCTTTTCTCCTCCATGAAACCCTGATAGCCTACATCACAAAACACCCACCCCAACATTAAATTTCTCATCAATTTAGAATTAAATGGATCTCATTTTTCCACTCTTATTACTAACTTCGGTATCACAGAACTGCAATCAATTTGATTCACTCCAGGGAATATCGAGAAATAGCTGGATCCAGCACAAGCCATGGCCCCAACAATATCCTGGTTGTAGTGCCTATGTATACTCTAGAATTAATAGCACCTCTATCCAAATCAGGCACGTGCCGTCAGGGTAGGCAAGGTAGGCACTGCTTACCGTGACTAAAATTATAAAATGATAATTATTAAATATATATAGTAAAGGCACGGGAGAATTATGCCTACCTAAGAGATCGATCTTAGGTAGTGTGTGCAGCCCATGTGCCCTTGACGCTGCTTCAAGCCGTCAATTTCAAGCAGAGCTGAAGGCAGCTGAAATTCTGCCTTTGCAGCGTGGACTGTGTACTGCGCATGCACAGCGCAAGCGGCTGTAAAGTGGGAAGCGGTTGTAAAGTGGACAGCGCCGCAGGGGGGGGGGGGGGAAGAGAGTTCCTTTCACAGCGTGTGGGGAGTCTAGCCAGCGGTAAAGTTGCGGGAGGGCAGGAGCATTGAGAAGGAGGGGGTCGGGGATCATGCTAGAGCAACCAGCTCAAGAGCGGGTCAGCGGCCGATGGATAACAGGACAGCGGGCGGTGGAGCTTACTCCATGTGTCAGTGCGAGTAACCTCAATTGGTCCCTTGTTCGCGCTGACACAGGAGTGTCCACTGCCCGCTGTCCTGTTATCCATCGCCTGATGACCCGCACCGCTCTATGATATTTGCTCTTGAGCTGGTCCCCTCACTGTTCAAACGGAGAGCACTGCCAGAGGTGAGCAGGCCGGCAGAACGCGCTGAGGTCCGGCGGCCGCTCGCAGCCACCCGAGCTGCTTCCCTCCCCGGCCACAATGCTGTGGCTCCGCGCCCGGAGCGCCGCGGCAAGTGAGTGAGTTGCTGGCATGATCCCCGACCCCCTCCTTCTCAACGCTCCTGTCCTCCCCGCAACTTTACCCCTGGCCAGACTCATCACACGCTGTGAAAGGAACTCTCCCCCCAATTGGTCCCTTGAACTAGTATTGTCATTCAATAAGATCACAACTGATTCAACTTGTCCCGGTGTGCTCCCGTCTTTCCTACCATCTCTCCACCTGCCGTCACCCTCCACCCATTCAGTAATTCAGAATGAAGGAGATTTGGAAGCCTTGGGCAAATTGAATTGTTACTTTCTTTATTTTTACGGAGAGAACAATCTGCACATGTGCGGTTTAAGATTGTAAAAAAGCCGACTGAATGCCTACCCTGAGTAATTACTCACGGCACGTGCCTGATCCAAATGGTATAGAATACATACCTTCTTCTTTGGGAAGAATGCAACTCGTAACCTGCGATCTCTGTCCAGGTTCCTCGAATCCTTCACTTTCACGCCAAGCTGCTTCATATAGATGAGAATCACATCCGCAGCCGAATTACTGCCACATAAAGAGAGAGTGGGAATGCAACTCAAATTTCACTGTACCTTCGTTGGTTAAGTCACAGTCAAGTCACATTTTATTTATATAGCACATTTAAAAAACAACTCTCGTTGGCCAAAGTGCTTTACATTTGTTATAATAGCACAAACAAAACAAACTACATACATATATACATGTAGCCCTCACTCAGAGGACGCCAGGAAAGGCTTGGGAGTATAGATAAGTCTTTAGAATTGACTTAAAAGAGTCGATGGAGGGGGCGGTTCTGATGGGAAAGGGGATGCTGTTCCACAGTCTAGGGGCTGCAACCGCAAAGGCGCGGTCGCCCCCGAGCTTATGCCTAGACCGTGGGATATTCAGCAACCCCAAGTCGGCCGATCTGAGGGGCCTGGAGGTGGAGTGGTGGGTGAGAAGACTTTTTATGTAGGTGGGGGCAAGCCCATTGAGGGCTTTGTAGACATGGAGGAGGATCTTGAAGTTTATACGGAACCGCACAGGGAGCCAGTGGAGAGAGGCCAGGATCGGGGTGATGTGGTCCCTTTTTCGGGTGCCCGTCAGGAGTCTCGCTCCGGCGTTTTGGACCAGTTGCAGGCGGGACAGGGAAGATTGGCTGATGCCAGTGTAAAGGGAGTTGCAGTAATCTAGGCGGGAGGAGATGAATGTGTGGATGATCTTTTCGAGGTCATCAAACTGGAGGAATTGTTTTATTTTAGCTATCGTCCGAAGCTGAAAGAAGCTAGCTTTTACCACGGCATTGACTTGTTTGTCAAATTTCAGTGCTGAGTCAAATATCACGCCAAGGTTTTTGACGTGAGCTTTGAGTAGTGGGGTAAGGCTTCCAAGGCTGCCTGCTATCATTTTGATTGAGTCCGAGTGGCCGAGAAGGATGACCTCAGACTTACTCTCGTTTAGTTGGAGGAAGTTCTGGGCCATCCAACAATTTATATCCTCGAGGCAGTGGGTAAGGTTAAACAGATTTGATTGGTTTTTGGGCTTCAGGGGGAGATAGAGTTGTGTATCGTCTGCGTAGCAATGGAAGGAAATGCCGTGCCTTTCAATGACTTGGCCTAAGGGGAGCATATACAGGGAGAAGAGAATGGGGCCAAGGATGGAACCTTGTGGAACCCCACAGCAGAGATTAGCTGGGGAGGAGAAAGAGTTGCCTATGTTAGTCGAGAAACTCCTACCTTTGAGGTAGGAGATGAACCAGTTAAGTGACAATAAACACGAACTTGAAGAGTCTACTGTTTGCCAGAAAGAAATATCACTGCTCAAAGAGGAAGGACAGAAATTTATGAGCACCTGGAAAAGGGCTGAGTTTATTAGCTAACATTGGGTGAAGATGACTTCTGTTTCACTAAGAAAAGCAGGTATTCAAACATGAACGAAAGGCTTACTGTAAATTAATGAGTTTAGCTGAAAAATACCGTTTTCAGTGATTGCAATATGCAACGAGGAACAGGAATATTGAAAATACAGGTGTGCACATTAAACATGTCATTTTGCCTGTTATGCAGTAAAGGTGAAGTTAAGCAGCTAATCGTCAAACCTACCTTTTTTCTTCTTCAGACGGGGACAAAGTCGCTCTAAAAACCCAAAAACAAAAATAGTGAGTAATTTGACAACATGAACAAACAAGGAAAGTCCAGCAGGTTCAATCATTCAAATATAACTAAGAATGACAAGTCCCAGTTTGAACAAATTACCCCTAAACAGCTTGGGGCCTGTGTGGGAAGTGTAGGCTAAGTAGTGGTGAGCCAGAAGACTTAAAATAATTGAGAAGGAGTACAGGAACCCAAATGAAAACCACTCAGAAGAGAAACTAGGTGTATAAGTACAAGTTGAAGTCATGTTGCATCTCTACAAGACTTTGGTTAGGCTGCATTTGGAGTATTGCGTGCCATTCTGGTCGGCCCATTACAGGAAGAGGAGAGGGCGCAGAGGTTTACCAAAATTCTTCCTGGATTAGTGGGTTTAAGTTACAAGGAGAATATGGATAAACTTGGATCATTTTCTCTGGAATGGCAGAGGTTGAGGGGAGACGATAGAAGTATATAACATTATGAGAGGCATAGATAGGGTAGATAGTCAGAACCTTCCCCCCCCCCCCCCCCCAGGGTGGAAATGAACAACACTAGAGAGCAGAGTTATAAGGGGAGAAGGAGAAAGTTTAAAGGAAATGTAAAGTTTTAGATTTGATTGTGGAGTTTAAGAGCCTTTTAGATAGGCACAAGGAAGTGCAAGGGATATGGATCATGTACAGGCAGATTAAATCAGTTTAACCTGGCATCATGTTCAGTGCAAACATTGTGGGCCAAACGACACTCTTTCCTGTGCAGAACTATTTTCTGTTCTAATGTAGGCAAAGATTAATAGGAGGGTTCGTTGACAGGGCTGAGGCAAGTTTGGACATGGCGGGGAATATTCACATGCATATATGTGCAAGTTACAAGGGATTATGATAAAGCGACAATAATAGACGTTGGTTAAAGGAGGGGCTTCATAGTCCTCAGCACAACATATTCAGGAGAAATTGTGAAAGAGATAACATGATGGTAGATGGGGGAATGGGTCTATTGCACGCAAGACTGTAATGAGCTGTAAGGAAATGTGACAAAAATTAGGATTTTGGATCTGTATTGTAAAGGGAGGGCAAAAATCTCAGCATGACATGGGAATCATAATGCCAGTTGAGGGAGTGCAACTGAAAAGCAATTTAAAAAAAAGCAGAGGAGTAAATAACAGGTTGTAACACCGAAAAACCTCAAGGATCTGAGTGTTCCATATCAGGTTCAGAAAACTGTAGTGCAAAGGCTGCAAGTACATTGATCACAATTTTCCAAAACATTCCAAAGACTTTGAATTCGACAATTGTAATTGTAATACTGTTCTTTAAGGCTGGTGGAAGAAAAATCTAGAACGCAATTGTGGCAAAATTAACATGTCATTAATCCGGATAGAGACTGAATATTTGAATGAGTCGTATGGGTTTGTAAGTCATCTAATGTCTAAGTTGATTGAATCTTGTCCCAAGGCCAACTACGCATCCATATCTAGCTGCCTTCCCAGAGCCCTTGCTTGCAACCAGACAAACTGAGACTTATGGCCTGCAACATTAATCCCTTGAGGGCTGGATTTTAAACCGATACTTACAGGACCTCGTCGATCTTCTGTAACAGATGCTCTGCACACACCCGCTCCTTCTGTTCTGCTGCCACGCGATCTCGCATTCGCTCTGCATCTAACTTAGCCAATTCATTCTCTCCGATTGTCATTCCCATATTCCGTTTTTGTCTGTTGGAGTACAAATATAGATTACATTTAATCCTCTCAGAAACACCTTTGAACCAGCCAACTCCATTATGAAATCTCAAAGCAAATGGCTAAACAGACGAGTGATTGTATTGTCATTGGTCAAATAAATAACATTTACAATTAGTCAGACTCTTACCATGGTTCTGGTACATAACATGGAGTGTAAAGGTCTGGAATGCAAATCACAAATGAACAATACATAAAACTGAAAAGAGTGCAGCACAGGAGCAGGCCCTTCAGCCACATTGTCTGTGCCGAACATGATGCCAAGTTAAATTAATCTCTTCTGCCTACATATGATCCATGTCCCTCCATTCCTTGCATGTCCATGTGCCTGTTTAAAATCCTCTTAAATGCCACCATTATATGTACTTCCACCACCATCCCAGGCAGCACATTCTAGGCATCTACCATGGATGGCACAGTGGCACAGCTGTTACCTCAGTGCCAGAGACCCGGGTCTAATCCTGACCTCAGGTACTGTCTGTGAGAAGTTTGCAATTTCCCCCCTGTAACTGTGTGGCTTTATTCCAGGTGTTCCGGTTTCCTCCCACATCCCAACGACGTGGAGGTTTGTAAGTTAATTGGCCGCTGTAAAATCGCCCCTAGTGTGCAGGGAGAGGATGAGAAAGTGGGATAACATAGAACTAGTTTGATCGGGAGATCGATGATCAGTGTGGACTTGATGGGCCTGTTTCTATACGGCATCACTAAACTAAACACCACTCTGCCATTTCTCTGCTCATATCTGTAACTGAACTATTCCCACCGTATCCTTTGATAGCCTTCTTCACTGTCTGCAACTCCACCAATTTTGTTGTCTTCAAACTTACGAACCAACCCACCTACAATGATGTCCATGTACATTACCAGAGGTTCCAGCACAGATCCCTGCAGAACACCACTGGTCATAGGCCTCAGCCAGAATAACACCCTTCCTCCACCACCTTTCTAGGCAAGTCTGTAGTAAATCCAAACCACCAAGTGGATCCCATGCGTCTTAATCCTCTGGATCAGACTACCACGAGGGACTTGATCAAATGCCTTACTAAAAGCCACACAGCCAACATCCACTGACCTATTCTCAACAATCACCTCCTCCCAAAAACTGAATCACATTGGGGAATGCAGGAAGAGGGAATCAGACAAGGGACAAGGAAACAAAACTGTATCCAAACATACTCGACAAAACCGCAGGAACCATTAAAGTATATGAAATGGATGGAATGGTAGGGACAGGTAGTAGAACTCTGTATCTCTGGCAAACATAAAAATGAGACAGGAAACATGGCTGCCTCTATATATTTACTGCAAACTGCAAGAAACCTTAAGGATGTATTCCCAATCTTCCAAGGAAAAGATTAGTTAAGACAAATGTGGGTCCCTTGAAGACAGAAACAGGTGAATTTATTATGAAAAACAAGGAAATGGCAGACGAGTTGAACAGGTACTTTGGTTCTGTCTTCACTAAGGAGGACACAAACAATCTCCCAGATATACTAGGGGACAGAGGATCAAGGGTGATGGAGGAACTGAAGGAAATTCACATTAGTCAGGAAATGGTGTTGGGTAGACTGATGGGACTGAAGGCTGATAAACCCCCAGGGCCTGATGGTCTGCATCCCAGGGTACTCAAGGAGGTGGCTTTCGAAATCGTGGACACATTGGTGATCATTTTCCATGTTCCATAGATTCTGGATCAGTTCCTGTGGATTGGAGAGTAGCTAATAGTATCCCACGTTTTAAAGAAAGGAGGGACAGAGAAAGCAGGGAATTATAGACCAGTTAGCCTGACATTGGTGGTGGGGAAGATGCTGGAGTCAATTGTTAAAGAAGTAATAACGGCGCATTGGGATAGCAGTAAAAGGATTGGTCCAAGTCAGCATGGATTTATGAA
Source organism: Malacoraja senta (assembly GCA_038087875.1). Taxonomy (NCBI): domain Eukaryota; kingdom Metazoa; phylum Chordata; class Chondrichthyes; order Rajiformes; family Rajidae; genus Malacoraja; species Malacoraja senta. Next base: position 15,204,187 of record CM075988.1, read on the forward strand.
GGGGAAATCCTGCTTGACTAATCTTCTGGCATTTGAGGATGTAACAAGTAAAATGGATGAAGGAGAGCCAGTGGATATAGTGTATCTGGACTTTCAGAAAGCCTTTGATAAGGTTCCACACAGGAGATTAGTGGGCAAAATTAGAGCACATGATATCGGGGGTAAGGTATTGACATGGATAGAAAATTGGTTGGCAGAGAGGAAACAAAGAGTAGGAATTAACAGCTCCCTTTCAGAATGGCAGGTAGTGACTAGTGGGGTGCTGCAAGGCTCGGTGCTGGGACTGCAGCTATTTACAATATATATTAATGGTTTAGATGCATGCTTACTTTCAGTGACTGATGAACAAGGAGCTCCAGATCTCGTTATACTTCCCCTTTTCCAAACTTGACACCATTCAGATAATAATCTGCCTTCCTGTTTTTGCCACCAAAGTGGATAACCTCACATTTATCCACATTAAACTGCATCTGCCATGTATTAGCCCACTCACCCAACCTGTCCAAGTCACCCTGCATCCTCATAGCATCTGCCTCACAGTTCACACTGCCACCCAGCTTTGTGTCATCTGCAAATTTGCTAATGTTACTTTTAATCCCATCATCTAAATCATTGATGTATATTGTAAATAGCTGCGGTCCCAGGACCGAGCATTGCGGTACCCTACTAGTCACTCGTGTATGATTAGATTGCAATCATCCATGTTATGATCGGCCTGTACAGCACACAAATCCAAATTATTCTACTGTATCTCGGTATACCACGTGACAATAATAAACCTATACCAATGCGAAAGAGAGGAGGAATGCATTGATGGTGGCTCATCTCTTCCCTTGGACAGGTCAGTTCTATTACATTGCATGGATTTGTTGTTTGGGACATGCTCTGGTAGTTCATGATGGCAATGACTCTGTGCTTACCTGAAATCTTCCAGATGTGTCTGAACATCAGGCAGGACAATGTCCTGCATCCCCTGCACACAACTACGTTGCATTTCCTCAGACTGATCTCCTTTTCTACGTTCTGAAACAATTGAACAGAGAGGACAATTACGCTGATACATTTGCCGCTTATTCAACCAATGAGAGACCACATTTTGGTCATGAACACATCACTGGAAACAAATTGGAGCATTTACCTCTGGTTAGCAGCTCTGTACAGAAGCAGTAGAAATGTGCTCTTTGCAGGTGAGCTTGCCTCTGGCTTACACTCCTCCACATTGAAATATGAAAACCAGTTATGGTTTAATGCCACCAAGTCTGGTGTTGGAGCACAAATGTGCTGGAGGTTGGAGCAGAGGCACTCGCACCTACCCCTCAACCTTACACCAGATGAGCAGTTTATTAAAAAAATCTTATTGTTTCAAGCACTTTTTATTATTTTTGTAATTATTTAAGACTGAATTTCTTTCAAATGTGTTTGATTACCAGAACAATTAAAAACAATTTAGTGATCTTTTTGACACTAGTAAATGTCAAAAGGATTTAAGGCATTTGACAGACAGGTCTCAGAGTTCACCACCAAGGCTAGTCACCGTTTCATGATTCTAGAGTACAAAGGATCAACGTGACTCGTTAAGTGAATGTGAGCAAGTGCGATAGGTGGCAAATTCAAACAACAGGTGGATGTAGCATCAGCTCGGCATAATAATGTATCACTATTAAAGATAATCAGAGCAGGCATCTGCAATTGCAGAGCAAATATTTCATTTCACTCAATAGTTAAAAAGAGAACACTAAAATGTTATTGAGACACCAGGGGTTCAGCATTCTTAACGGTATTGGAGGTGTTGGCACAAAATAAGTCCTAAATTGCAAACTGATTTCATCCAGTGTCGATTGATCTCATTGCTACAATCTGTTGACCATCTATGTATAGGTTGGGCCAAAGGGTCTGTTTTCATGCTGTATAGCTCTATGATCCTAATGGCAAAGGGGCTTGCGATCACTATGATGTACACAGGCTGTTCAGATCCAAGGAGTTGTTTTTATTCGATTTCAGGAAGCATCGATTACAGGTAATGTCACACGATAGAAAATAATATAATCACATGCATTCTTCAAGATTCAGATTAGACCATGTTCTCTCGGCTATTGGAAGCAACAGGCCCGTGAGGTGCTGCTGAAATTTGGCAAGTTGCAACAGAGCAACCTTTACGTAGAACTGACACTATGCTGCACTGGATACCAAAGAGCGAGCAACAGTCCTAACAGTTTAGGAGTTGGAGACACCTGGATTGTTATTTTGTGTGTTATTAAGTGGCATTGTCATTCTTCCTATATCAAGGCATTTAGTCAAAGTAGTGAATACACCTGGTTCTCATGAAAAATATAGGCTTGGAAACATATTGGCTTTGGGGACTTACCTAGTTCTGTGCTGATCCATTCTGGAACGTGAACTTTGAGATTCTGGGAAAAAATGCAGAACGAAAATGCAATGAATAAACCAATAGGTAAATGCAAAGTGGCATAAACACCATAATGCAAGCAACATTGAAGCTTGAATCATTAATTGCTACAAACACACATTCTTTTGCATCCACAGTAGTGAACAGCAGAACAAGGCAGTATCCGCTGTTCATGGTTTCATAGATGTTATGTTCAGGGAATAAGGAAACAACTGGAGGTATATCTCCTGAACCAATATTTAATCTAGTCATAGAGTTGTACATAGGTTGTATAATTTCAAAGAAAGTCATGGGGCTCATCCTACTCATCCTTAAGATTATAGACAGTCAAATATATATATATATAGATCAAAGATTGTTCTATAGATACTATAAACCATACCAGGACACAAGCAATAACATTCAAGTTATTCCAGATAGCACAGAATCCTTGTGCCAGAAGTCTGGACAATTCCAAGATACAGAAAATATCACAGCACTATTGCACTGTACCACTCACCGAGCCCTTCTCAAGGAAAAGGTGGCAAAACTCTAGAAAAATCCGTCGATGATCCTTGGAGTTTGTGTGATGGTAGAGATCGGCGTAGAGGTAACAGAGCTGAATAGAAAAGAATAAACCACTAACTATTAAAAAGCAATTACCAATAAAACCGATCTCTTGTCCAAAAACTAAACAGCCCCTTGCATCACTGGCAGTTCTAATACAAAAATGTGACCCTTCCCAAACGCCAAGACCACACCTATATACAAACCCCAGCACCAATCTTCACCATCAGCCCACATCCTTAAAGCTTACACTACAATTTTTGCTCTCAAGCAAAACAAATAAACTGCTGGAGGAGCTGAGCGGGTCAGGCAGCATCTGTGGAGGGAATGGTCAGGCTGATGGAGCAAAGCTGGAAAAGAAAGGTGGGGGTGAGAAAAGGCCTAGTGGGGGGAATTCAGCAGATGGGCAAACTATCAAGGGCTTGAGGTGAAAAGGAGACAAAAGAATGTCAAATAAGAGTTTGATATACAAAGTTGAAGAGGGATATGGGTGGAAAGGAAAGGGGGAGGGGAAAGAAGAAATATCAGACTTTGGAATTGGAGATAAGCGTACATTCGCAAGATTAAGCATAGACTGGGCAACTGTTTAGCTGAACTCTTGCACTCTGTCCACGAAGGCTGCTGGAGCTCCCAGTTGCTAACTCCCCTTCTCATACTGATCTTTCTGTCCCGGACTTCATGCTTAGCCAGAGTGGGGCCACACGCAAACCGGAGCAACAGCATCGCATTTTCTCCTCGGGTAGCTTACAACTTAATGGTACGAACATTGAATTCTCTAAGTACGAGTAATACTCCACCTACTGCCCCTCTCTTTCCCCTGCCCCAATCCATCATTTTATCCTTCAGCCTCTATTTGTCTTTAATGGCACATACATTTCACCCTTCCTTATACACCCACGACTGAGAAGCCAAATACAAATCCAACTCAGTTTATAAATTTGCAGATACCACTGTACTGGGTCAGATATCAAATAATGACGAGATGGGGTACAGGAAGGAGATTGAGAACCTCGAAACCTGGTGCCAGTCAACAACCTTTGCCTCAATGTCAGCAAGACAAAGGAGATTATGATCGACTTCAGGAAGCAAAGCAGTACACATACCCAGGTATATATTGACAGTGCCGAAGTGGAGATGGTCGAAAGCTTCAAGATCATCGGAGTAAATATCACCAGCGACTTGTCCTGGACCAGCCATATCAAAGCAATGATCAAGAATGCACAACATGCCTAACTCCCTTAGAAGGCTTAGGACGTTTGTTATGTTCCCGATAACCCTCACCAAGTTCTACAGATGCTCCGTAGAGCGCATTTTATCAGGATGCATCACAGCATGGTTTTCGAGTAGCTCGAGCCAAGACCACATGAAATTGAAGAGAATTGTGGACATAGCCCAGACCGTCATGCAAACCAGCCTCCCTTCTATCGACTCCATCTACACTTTACACTGCCTCGGCAAGACTACCTACATAATTAATGCTGAGTCTCACGCCAGGCACTCCCTCTTCTCCCCTCTCGCATCACACAAGAGATACAGAAGTGTGAAAATGCATAACTCCAGATGCAGGGAGCCAGAGACCGACTTCGGGAACTCCAAGCCACAGGAGCTTCGACCGCCCGACGCGGGAGCTTCGATCGTCCCGACACGGGGGCTTCGCCCGCCGGTTGCGGGAGTTTCGATTGCCCTGACCGTGGATGATTCGACTGCCCCGGCCGGGGGAGAATAAAGGAAAAAGATTGAACTTTATTGCTTTCCATCACAGTGAGGAACGTGCAGAATCTGCTGTGGTGGATGTTTATGTTAACTTTTATGTAGTTGTGTGTCTTGTTGCTTTTATAGTATGGCTGTATGGTCATTTGAATTTCACTGTACCTTAATTGGTACATGTGACAATAAACTGACCTTGAAACCTTGACGGACAGTTTCTTCCCAGCTGTTATCAGACAACTGAGCCATCCTATCACCAACTAGAGACTGGTCCTGACCTACCGACTACCTCTTTGGTAACCCTCACGCTATCTTTAATCGGAGTTTAGTGGACTTAATCTTGCCTGTTCATTCCCTCCACACCTGCTGCTTGTCCTGCTGAGTAACTCCAGCGGTATGTATTTTTGCTCAGGGTTCTAGCACCTGCAGACTCGTGTCTGAACTTTGCCTCTCACCTTAGTTCATGATCCTTACCAATGGAGCTGCTTCAAACTGAGACACGACATGATGTAAAAATGCAACCAAATGTGCCGGCCGGGATTTCACCAGGTCAATAGTTTGGAAACAGCTGCACTGGACATCGGTCTGTAAAGCGAGCAGACAGCAATTAAAATCTAGGTAGTTTCACACTACCTCTGGTCAAATTAACTTCAGCAATGGACATGTACCTGCTCAGCTTCGGTATCAAAATCATCATCCTCCGCTCCAATTATCGGCACTGCAACTCGCGGTGGGCTGAGCCCGGAGGACGGCGAATCCTTCAGGTAGAGAAAGAAGAAGAAAAGCCTATTACAAAAACTATAGTCAACTATTTGACATTGACACCAGCTTCTGCACTAGCTTACCTCCATCATTTTATCCTTTAGCCTCTATTTGTGTTTACCTGCTCAGTAAAGGCCATTGCCCTGAGACATGTTCGAGCTATCCTCTACTGTTGCCCTGGCTGGTGTAGGATCATTATCTGCTACTAAGTTGGGGCTCAGCCTTCAATCAATGAAGGACCAATCTCACCCTGGTCACTCCCTCCACTCCTCTCCCTCATCAGGCAAACGATACAGAAGTTTGAAAACGCATACCTCCAGATTCAGGAAAAGTTTCTTCCCAGCTGTTATCAGACAACTGAACCATTCTAACTAAAACCCGTTGCTAAACTACCATCTATCTCATTGGAGACCTTCAATCTTTAATAGGACTTTATCGGACTTCAATGTTATATCTTTGCACTAAATGGTGTATTCTCTATCTGAGCACAGTGGACAGTTTGATTGTATTCATGTATGCTAAACTAAACTCTATCTCCCTCCACCCTAGTCACGCTCCTATTTATGGTTCAAATCCCCCCCCCTGAGTTCCATGCCCAAAAACATTTAGTTTCTTTGACTGGATAGCAAGCAAACAAAAACTTTTCACTGTACCTTGGTACATGTGACAATAACTAAACACAATGTTACTGTTTCATGACAGCCCACTCTCTTGTAGAATCCTTCAGATCATGTAACAAAATGTTGAGTACTACAAGGAACTCACTGAAAATGGATGTTTGGAACAATTGCATTTGCAGCTCAATTATAAATATGAATATTAATGGAATTCTAAAATAATTGTTTACAACAATTGACAAAAAGGACAGAAAGAATTGACAACTTCCTGGGGGAGCAGTTAAAGTAGTGCCTGATGGTCAGAAATAAACCATACCCAGTCCTGGTTCTCATCGACGTCCATACTCTCACAGAAACTGCTGGCATCTTTTGGGGAGATCTTGGGGCTACTGTTGAGTGAGTCTCGGTGAAAGTGGCCATCACATGGGGGAGACGGGCTACTTATTATAGACTGCAAAAAGAAAAACAATGCAGACTCGATTAAATACTCAACCTTTCACAGCCTCGAGATGCCTCAATGGGCTTCACCTAATTTTTGACGTGCAATTGTGGTTCATGAATCCGTAGAATCGTTGGATTGTTCAGGCAGAGGCGGCTGCCATTCAGAATGTCATAACCTAGGAAATAAGGCACCCCCATTTGCTTTCAGCAGGGACCTATGCATAACATCGTGATAATGCCAATATCTATGCATAACATTGTGATAATGCCACGGAATCAAGGGATATAGGGAAAAAGCAGGAACGGGGTGCTGATTTTGGATGATCAGCCAAACGTCGCCCATTCCTTCTCTCCAGAGATGCTGCCTCACCCGCTGAGTTACTCCAGCATTTTGTGTCTACCTATGGTTGATCTATCTTTCCCTCTCAACACCATTCTCCTGCCTTCTCCCCATTACTCACGACACCCATACTAATCAAGAACTTATCAAACTTCATCTGAAAAATATCCATTGATGTCCTCCACAGCCTTCTTCACAGTCCCACCACAAGGAAGTGTTGTGCATGAGGACACATTTGGTCACAAGGGGAGATCAGCAAGTACGCAAATACTCACCACTCCCTGGAACTTCGGGGCCAACAAATAACCTCCCACTATCATCAATCAGAAGAACACATTGGTTAAAATATGGGTATCTCAAAATTTAAAAGAAATGTAGGGCTTTTGAGGACAGGACACCTCAATTCTTTTCTGGGGCATTTAGTTTTGAAGTGTAGTCATTATGTCGTAGAAAATAGGAGTCAATTTGCACGCAGCAATCTCCTACAATTCAACCAGGTGATAACAACCAAGTGTCGGTTTTTAAAAATGTCATTTGCCAGGTCCCAATTCTTATAGCTACAGGATCTTCTACATCCACCTGACACCACAGATATGATCTTCATTTAACAACTCATCTGAAACAAGGCACCTTTGCCAGTATAACATTCCCTCAGCACCATGTAAATATTCAGCCAAGATCTTGAAGCTCTGGTTGCCGGCGTGGAGATTGAGAACACCATAACGATTTCATCAACTAAACCACAAGTAGCAAAGGATCAGAGACACTACTCAGGGAAAAATTAACATCAAAATTTACTCGATTGAATTTTAACTCAGTAAAATATTTCTAAAATCCAAAATCATAAAATTGTTTGGCGCTTGACTTTATAATTTGTATTTACACAATTTTAATATTTGTAATTGTGTGTAATTTTGTTATGTTAAGAAACGGGAGGATTTGAGTTACTGCAGAGCAACACAAGTTGCAAGCTTCAACCACTGCCAATCATGCAAACTGCAAGATTACAGAAAAATTTAAATCTCATATAAAGTCATACAACACGGAAACTTCGGCTCAGCTTTCCTATCCATGCCTTCTAACTGTTGCTACAGTTTCTGTCTCAACTACCTCCTCTCTCAGCTCATTCCATACACCACTCACCAAACTGTGTGAAAAGGTTGCCCCTTAGATTCCTATTAAATCTTTCTCCTCTCACCTTAAACCTATGTCCTCTGGTTCACGATTTCCCTACCCTGGATAAAAGACTATGCGTCTACCTTATCTGTTCCCCCTCATGATCTTACACACCTCTATAAGATCATCTCTCATCCTTCTACGCTCCAAGAAATAGAGTCCTAGCCTGCCAACCTCACTCTATAGCCCAGGCACTCAAGTCCTGGCAACACCCACATAAATCCTCTCGACATTCTTTCCAGCGTAACATCTTTACTAACATGGTGACCAAAACTGAACACAATACTCCAATTGAGGCCTCACCAGTGCCTTGTAGAACTGTAGCACAAGATCCCAACTTCTAAATACCCTGCCTGAAGAAGCCCCATATGCCAAAAGCCTTCCTGACCACCTTATCTACCTGTGATGACACTTTCAAGGAACTAAGTACCTGCACTCCTAGATCTCTCTACACTACAACACAGTTCCCAGAACTCTACTCTTTACCGTAAAGGTCCTGCCCTGATTAGACTTCCCAAAATGCAGCATTTATCTGCAGTTAACTCTATTATCTACTCCTCCAGGTCCAGCACTGCTCACCTCTGCACGGCTGAATGAAATGCGACTTCTATCGGACCCTGTATTCTCACTCGGTGATTGAAGGTCATGCTCCCAGTCACCTGCATCTGAAGAGTGAACAAGAATCAGTCAGAAGACAGAAATCAGCAAATATGCAACTGTACTTGAACAAAGGTGACGCCTAGCAATCCAATGTTCTCTAGCTACCTGGAGAATGCAGTCGATATATCGTCTGCTTAACTGACCCAGAAAGCGGTATAAAATTCAAAATAAATCAGCAGTAGAATCTGCAGCAACCAGGCAGAACCTGGTGCCACCAATACTCCGAGAAATGCTTAGCAGGAGCGTTGTCAAACAAGATTTGACCCGAGGTTAAAGACAAAAATGTTGGGCTGTCTGTCTTATGACATATTTAATCACATCAGCCATCTTAATATTCAGTTGCAGGATGTTTTATAATCTAAGATTGAATTTTGGATTAACGGTTTGCTAAATTAGGGACTCAGATAAGAATATTACAGATCATGAGGTGATGTAATTAGGGGTGCCACAATCATTAAAAGAGTTGATGTTTATTCCAGAACAATTCAAGAAGGATTATTTAGTGTGATGTTTGAAAGGACGTCACAAAGGACTAATCTGAAACTAACCAGATAAATGAATTCTAAGAATTTAGAAGGTTATGTGCCAAAATCAAGCAAATGGGACTAGCCCAGAAAGCCAACATGGTCAGCATAGATAAATTGGGTCGAAGGGCCTTTTTTGTGGTACATAAGCTCTATGACTGGAAAAAGCAGCATCAACCAGTTATCCACAGGTTCCACATCAATACCAGTGACTTTCTCTCTCTTGATTTGGAAAGGAAATTAGATAAGGATTTGAGATAGATTATTTGCTGGGCTTTGAGGAAAGAGCTGGGGAATGGGACAGAAGTATTGCTGATGAGCAGAAATATATTGCGTTCTGTAACAATGCCACAATTTACCTTTAGATCAAATGCATTGTATTGCCAAAGCAAGTTACTAAGACAGTGGTAGGTAAATGACTAGGCAAAAGAAAGATTTACCAAAACAAAATAAAAAAATGGAGTTTATAAAATGTTTGAAGGATCATATGTGGGAGATAATTTTAAAACAAGAGGCCAACAACTCTTTTGAAAATGAATTAAAGAACAAATAGAGATTATTAAAGGATACAAGGACTGAGCAAATTAGTGAGATTAGATGGATTTGATGAGCAGGGTTGCTTCCCCACTTCTTATGCAACTAGAAATTACTAAACATCCCATTCCAAATAACCTGCAATAAAAACAAGTCTAACTATATACAAAAAAAAAGGATAAAATAGGGACACTTGGATGTTTGAAAAGATGGAAGGAATGGAGGAGCATGAAAGAGCATGGAGAGGAGGGAGGGTACAAAAAGGGGGTGAATTGGATTGGGAGGTTCCCAAGGGGGAAGCTGGTGTGTACAGGAGGGCAATGTTGAGAAAGGAAATGGATGTGTGCAAAAGTGCACCAATAAAAAAGTGTGCTTAAATAAACTAAAGAAATTAAGTAGCTGTCAGAGAGATCTCATTACTGATGTTACTCAGGATTTCTAATGGTTGTTACGAATAAGGAAAATAAATAACGATTTTCAACGCTCCACATTTTACTGCAATAAACCTGACAAATTGAGGTGTTGCTTGAAACACTGAGAGAACATGGCTGCCAGATCAAAAATAAACTTCTTCAAAAGAAAACAATCATTTTGCTTCTGTAACGAGAATCTCTCTCCCCAGTATCTCACCCTGGCGAGACCATGCTCGTTGTTCTCAGCCTGCATTCCATTACAACCACTGGAAGACATCTCAGTTCCCTGGGATCCATATACATCCACAAATCCCAATTAGGGATTTAGATCAGTAAGTGAAGATTTTAGGTAAAGATTGGACTGTTTAAAGAGTCACTCCTCAATAAAGCATTAAGAAACAATTTAGTCCTCACCTTCAGTCAGTCTTTCAACAATAGATAGTGTTTCTGAATGTCGACCTGCACTTGAGCCATCCTGAAGGAAAAAATAATAATTAGAATAAATCATTAAAAAAAAAAATTAGAACAGGGATTGGAGGAGAAGGATGGTGGGAAGGCAACATCAAGGCAGAGACACAGCTTCTTCTTTCACCATACAGAGAACTAAGAGATTGGATTAGCTACATTACAGCAAATTAAGGAAGCATACCCAGGTTTATTTAGAAAACACTTACCCAGAGTTCGAATTAGCCATAAAACAATAAGCATCTTAAGGCAAAGCATGGATTGTGACATAAGTAGTAATAAGCTCACAAAGGTTTCTTGCCTCAGAAGATGGACAAGGGGTTGTTAACAAGTTCTTACTTTAGACAAAGGCGCCTCACCTGTAATGAACCTGTAGCTTTGCTAAGTTGTTCCTGGAGTTGCTGGATGTGCTTCTCCACCTCCTGTTGATCTCGAAGCACCTGTGGCGATGGATTCCTTGTGTATTTCTCCTTAAGTTGCTGTTTTTAAAAAAAAGCGCCACAAATCATCAACCCTGGTCTTGAAATAGAGTGAACATTAGTGTTGGGCTAAAACAGGCCCAGTGGAAGGCAATAGATTCTTCTGTGTCTTATTTGTATCACCTAGGATTAATTGGTGCATTGCCCAAATCTTTTTGTGAAAACATTGGTGAAGAGATCCCATCAGTTCCAGCAAATCGCTATCAAATCGCCTAACTACGAGTAGCTGGCGATAAACAGACAACTCACACAGAGATGACAATGACACTGGGCCTGCAAATGTAATGGGACTGTGTGAAGGATGTTTTATTCAATAAATAATCCATTATGTATCTGGCATAGCGACATTTGTGGTCAATATTAAAACCTGCACGTGTCAGGCACAAGACCAGAATGACCTGTGATCAGAATCATCAGTTCAGCAGGTGAATATCAAATTTCATAGGTTTGCAAGATTTCATGGGATAGAAGATTTCTATTTTGATCTGCTTTTCTGTTAAACAAGTTGTGGCTTGTACTATCCAACATACCTCCAGCTGCCGTAACTCTGTGCCCAGCATGTTCCTCAGAATTTCAACCTTCTGGTTGTGCACAATGTTATCTTCCTGTGTAAGGAATAGGAGAGAGTCAGACTCCATTCTGGTCACTCACTTCTTCAAAGAACTCAGTGCAAGTCTCTAGCTTATATTAAATGGACAGAGCGAGGTTAGACAAGTGACAGAGAAAGGGTAGACAGTTTTTCTTTTGGGGGGTGGTGGGGAAAGAAGCAGGTAGGGGCTCATTGGGAAGAGGCAATTGAAAAGATACTTAGAGTGAGAGAGAGATGCACTCATTGGTAGAGAGAGGGAGATAAAGCTTGACGTTTGCTTGTCTGGCTCTTTTGAGCAACACAAAGTTCAGATTCAGATTCAAACTTTATTGTCATTGTGCAGTGCACACGTACAGAGACAACAAAATGCAGTTAGCATCTCACCCAGAAGTGCGAACACAGAATAATGGAACAGTAAAATATATATATATATATATATATATATATATATATATATATATATCTATCTATATATATATATATATGTTGTAGCAGTAGTGCAATTTTCGGGGGGGGGGGGGGGGGGGGGGTGAGATCAGTCACTGGGGGAAGGAGTGTCCGAGGGGGGGGTGACTGGCAATCACCAAGGTGCAAAGTAGGGTAACAACCGCAGGGAAGAAGCTGTTCCTGAATCTGCTGGTCCGGGAACGGAGAGACCCGTAGCGCCTCCCTGATGGGAGGAGGGTAAACAGTCTGTGGTTGGGGTGAGAGCAGTCCTTGATGATGCTGCGCACCCTTCGCAGACATCGCTTGCTCTGGACAGACTCAATGGAGGGGAGTGAGGAACCGGTGATGCGTTGGGCAGTTTTCACCACCCTCTGCAGTGCTTTCCGGTCGGAGATAGAGCAGTTGACATACCATACTGTGATAGTTAGTAAGGATGCTCTCGATGGCGCAGCAGTAGAAGTTCACCACAATCTGAGGAGACAGATGGACCTTCTTTAGTCTCCTCAGGAATAAGAGACGCTGGTGAGCCTTCTTGATCAGTGTTGAGGTATTGTTCAAGACTATTTAGACTGCAACTATTTATTTATGTTCCCTTTAGGAAAGGAATACTTTTCCTTTTACTGGTAGAATGTGATGGTACGGGCTCTTGTCAACACCACTCAATGAAAATTTAATTTTGCAAACTATCACTGCTTAAGTGATGAAGTGCTATTTCCACCACTAGAGGGAAAGAAAACTCCATTCATGCTTTTTATTGCCAGGCAGTAGGACTTGCCAACGTTGATCAAGAGACAGGCGAAGAGGATTGTGGGTTTGATGATCACAAGTTAGTTTACAATAACTTCTGTCGAGAGTAGTGTTCCATTCACACAAAGGTGCTTGGAATTCAGCCACTCAAAGAACAAGCAGATCTGACAATACAGCACAATACAGTCCACAACACAGCACAAATCCTGTAGGAAGCGAGTGGCAGATTGATACTAGAGGGAGCCAATAACAGTTAACTCTGAGAAAAAGCAATTTCTGAGCTACTGGAAATCAGCTATGTATGGAATTAGAATAAAGTTTTGCATACTCACCGCCACAGGCATGGGGCTTGTGATCCTCTCTGGGCAACTGCTGCTTGAAGAATGGTGGGATAAAGTTGGATTTGGGGCCATTTGACTTTGTTGTCCGGGGAAAAAGAAACCCCCAACATCTCCATCGACAGAAGTCAATGGTATCTGGGGAGAGCCAGGAGGACGGCCCAGGACCGTGAGAGCCACATACGACCCAGCTGGTAATAGAAAGCAAAACACAGTCTACACATCTCCTGCAATAGTCCCAAACCAAAACAGATTTAGGTTCAGCTGCTCGACAATTGAGCACCCAAGATTTAGTTTTAGTTTTAGACAAGCAGCGTGGAAACGGGCCCTTCAGCCCTCCCAGTCCGTGCCGACCATCGATCACCCGTACATTTGTCCTGTGAATTGTCCCTACACACAAGGGACAATTCACAGAAGCCAATTAACCTTCAAACCTGCATGTCTTTGGAATGTGGGAGGAAACCGGAGCATCCGGAGAAAACTCACGCGGTCACAGTGAGAATGTACAAACTTTGTACAGACAGCACTCAGTCAGGATCAAACCAGTGTCTCTGGTGCTGTAGGGCAGCAACTCTACTGCTGCGCCACTGTGCCCTTCCTAATTCTGGGAGTATTGGAGTTGTTTTGTATTTATGCGACTCTTTAGGCAGTCACCTCAATGGGTAAAAATACAGATTAACGAGTCATTATTTGAAGGCCATTTGGGTGGGGATCTATGCCCCGCATATTGCCAGCTTCTTACATTACAATAGTGATTACACTTCAAATATACTTCAATGGAAGTAAATGCTTTCAGATATTCTGAATTCTGTAGGATGTTGTAGAATACAAGTGTTTCTTTCTGATCGACAATGAAAGGCAACGCTCATCAACTGCTCAATGAACAACGGGTAAAGCTAATCTTAATGAAACACGCCCACTGCCATATCGCAAAGTCACCCGACAGTTTAACTACTAATTCTGCAGCTGCTTCAGTGAGGACCTTGTGACAAAGTGACTGTGGTCTTAACTACTTCCCTAATGTGGAACCAAGATTACACCGAGGCACAGAGCCCGGGTACAGACCACACATGTCAGCTGTAACATCTAGAAATCTGCAACCACTGGCAGTAACCTTAAAACCCTACATGGACAGCAAACTGCAGATCACTTTGTTTCTAAGCTTATGCTGAAGGTATGTCATCAGGACCTAAGTTATACAGACACTGTGGATTTTGCACTTCATTGGCCAACATCATTCAGAATCTAACACTTTGCCCGCAATCATTCAGTTCAAATGGGGAGGGCACACAGAACACTGTACCCTCCGATGGGGCAATATTTTATTAGTAACCGTGACATACTTTAGATGAATCATTAAATCTGTATGTCTGGTCAGTAAAACATTAGAGTCTGTGGCATAATTCAGTTTTCTCTTTCACCACAACTAAGGCCCACTCTATCTAGAAACTGTCAAGCTGGAAAATGTGTCACCACTCAACGTTGATGGAATTTTAAAGGTGTATAGTATGAGCCTTACATTTCTGTATACAATGCCCTCTATAATGTTTGGGACAAAGACCCATCATTTATTTATTTGCCTCTGTACTCCACAATTTGAGATTTGTAATAGAAAAAAAATTGCATGTGGTTAAAGTGCACATTGCCAGATTTTATTAAAGGGTATTTTTATACATTTTCACCATGTAGAAATTACAGATGTGTTTAAACATAGTCTCCCCCCCCCATTTCATGGCACCATAATGTTTGGACACATGGCTTCACAGCTGTTTGTAATTGCTCAGTTTAAGTGTGTTTAAATGCCTCCTTAATGTAGGTATAAAAGAGCTCTCAGCAGCTAGTCTTTCCTCCAGTCTTTCCATCACCTTCGGAAACTTTTATTGCTGTTTATCAACATGAGGACCAAAGTTGTGCCAATGAAAGTCAAAAGAAGCCATTATGAGATTCAGAAACAAGAATAAAACTGTTAGAGACATCAGCCAAACCTTAGGCTTACCCAAAGTCATCTGTTTGGAACATCATTAAGAAGAGAGCACTGGTGAGCTTACTAATCACAAATGGACTGGCAGGCCAATGAACACCTCCACAGCTGATGACAGAAGAATTCTCTCGATAATAAAGCAAAATCCCCAAACACCTGTCCGACAGATCAGAAACACTCTTCAGGAGTCAGGTGTGGATTTGTCAATGACCACTGTCCGCAGAAGACTTCACAAACAGAAATACAGAGGCTACACTGCAAGATGCAAACCACTGGTTAGCTGCAAAAATAGGATGGCCGGGTTACAGTTTGCCAAGAAGTACTTAAAGAGCAACCACAGTTCTGGAAAAAGATCTTATGGACAGATGAGACAAAGATTAACTTATATCAGAGTGATGGCAAGAGCAAAGTATGGAGGAGAGAAGGAACTGCCCAAGATCCAAATCATACCACCTCATCTGTGAAACACGGTGGTGGGGGTGTTACGGCCTGGGCATGTATGGCTGCTGAAGGTACTGGCTCACTTATCTTCGTTGATGATAAAACTGCTGATGGTAGTAACATAATGAATTCTGGAGTGTATAAACACATCCTATCTGCTCGTTCAAACAAATGCCTCAAAACCCATTGGCCGGCGGTTCATTCTACAGCAAGACAATGATCCCAAACATACTGCTAAAACAACAAAGGATTCTTTTCAAAGCTAAAAAATGGTCAATTCTTGAGTGGCCAAGTCAATCACCCGATCTGAACCCAATTGAGCATGCCTTTTATATGCTGAAGAGAAAACTGAAGGGGACTAGCCCCCAATACAAGCATAAGCTAAAGATGGCTGTAATACAGGCCTGGCAGAGCATCACCAGAGAAGACACCCAGCAACTGGTGATGTCCATGAATCGCAGACTTCAAGCAGTCATTGCATGCAAAGGATATGCAACAAAATACTAAACATGACTACTTTCATTTACATGACATTGCTGTGTCCAAAACATTATGGTGTCCTGAAATGGGGGGAATATGTATAAACACTGTTGTAATTTCTACATGGTGAAACCAAAATGTAAAAATATGGCCTTTATTAAAATCTGACAATGTGCACTTTAACCACATGTAATTTTTACTATTACAAATCTCAAATTGCGAAGTACAGAGGCAAATAAATAAATGACGAGTCTTTATCCTAAACAAAGACGGCACTGGAAAGATGTGTGCTGATGTACAAGTGCTATCTGACCATCCATGAGAAATAAGGTTATTCCTTCATTTGGTTGGCCTCTGAATGAACGCATTGTACCAGTTAAATACCTTCATCTGCATCTATTCGCACAAATAGCCAACGTGTTGAGAGATCCTATGGGATGATTGGTTTTACTACTGAATTATAAAGACGACTTTTCAAAAGTTAATGCTTCACTTACATTTAATTAACCGAACCACCTCCACATGGTTTGAATGAGTGACCAGCGTCCCATTAACCTGCAGACAAAACATCACCATTGACATACTTCATATTTCTAACATAGGAAATGGGCACACAGCCCTATGCTACCTCTTGGAGTTGGTCCATCAATTGAATTCCCCCGTTTGCTACCCCACAACCAGTTCCCTTTCACATCAACTCCTCATACACATTCCCATCAACTCCTCATACGCATTCCCATCAACTGCTCCGCACCTCTGAGTCTTCTGCCAAGCACTGATATTTCCGCTACCCAATTAACCTATACATCAGCGTGTCATTGGGACGTGGGAGGAAGTTGGGCCAGCAGAGGGAAACAGACAGACATGGGAAATCGTGTAAGTTCACACAGGCACCATGAAGGTCAGGATCAAATCCATGTCGCCGGAACTGCAAGGCAGCAGTGCTGATCTGCATCAAATCTGCAGCATGGTGATACAATTCAACATTTAACTGAACGTATTTAGACCTTAATAAATATCTGTGATTATCTGAGAAAGGTTACCAGAATTAAAAGGAATTGCATACATGTAGAATCTTAAACCAACTGCTGTTTGCAGATTTTAAAAATGTTAATGAGAAAGACAATTATCCTCATGATCAAAATCCTATAGGAAGGACAGCAGAAATGATCCCACCTCATAGCAAGGGAGCGTTCCAGAAAGCTAAAGTTATGAGTGGGTGATGGTTAGAAATGCCCCACACATATATCCTTAAACTTCTTTTATATATCTATATCAGATCTCTCTTAATCCTGTGACGTTCCAGAGAAGACAATCCACGTTTGTCTAACCACTCCTTATAGCTAATACCCTCAAATCCAGTCAGTATTCTGGTAAACCAATTCTTCCACCCTTGTCAAAGTATTCTTCCTGTAATGAGCAACCAAAACTGCACACAATATTCAAATTGCAGCCTAACCAAAGTCCTATCAAGCAGCAACATGATTTCCTGCATCTTTTTGGATCTATAATCAACACACTGTGTGAAGAACTCTGGTAACCTCAATAATGTATTATGGAGAAACAGCATGGATGTACAAAGGAAACACATAGCCCTATAAACACCTCAATTTTCTGATGCTGTTATGGACAAGGCAGTTGGTTGAAATTACTGAAATAATTCACGGAGTTTTGACAAACATCTGACGTTTTACATGAAAGTTTTCTATTACACCAAAGATTTACAGACATAATTTAGCAGGTTATACAAAGTGTTAAACATTGATTGAAATAATGTGAGTGAAAAGTACAAGTACATAAGGTGTGGAATGATATAAATAGATATGATTACATAATTCCACACCTTATGGTCTTGTACTTTTCAATCACATTTTTCAACCAATTTTTAAAGCTTTGAATAATCTGCTAAACGCAAGACGCATAGTTATATTTGTCTCTTAGACATTACAGTAACTGTAACAAGCATTTAGATGTCAAATGACAAACTCTTCTGCAGAGCAGTTATCGCCTGGATACACTACTCACTCACGCCCACATGGGAAGGGCCATCAGTGAACAACAAACCACAAATACAGTTTCTGGGAATCATCAACTTTAATATGGTGAATATCAATTCCCATTAACACATCATGCTCAATCAGAAGAATTCTCCTTGCATATGACTGGCACCAGTGAATGCTGAACCTCACCTTAATGATTCTGTCGCCCTGCTGCACACCTGCACGCACAGCTGCTCCATCTGCAAAACAAACACGTGGGAAGTTGGAGCTAAAAATGGAACTAGTGAAGACATTCTGACTCCTGTTTCATGTTAAGCTAAAATATTTCACTGAAATTTCCACATGCAACTTAACAGAATAGGAACATGAACATGAAAGCTGCACTATATTAACCTGAAAATTCACCAGACATTAAAGAGCAGAGTAAGTGTATAAAATTACCCTCTTTGACAGACTGGACAAACACTGGGTTATCCCCACTGACCGTCAGGCCAAACCCATTTTCATCTCTCTGGATTATGACACAGCGCTGAACTAGACCTGGTCACAAAGAAAAGGAATAGAAATCAGTCAGTCAGTCAATGAGTAATTTACCAAAATGTGAGACAAAGGAAGCCAGGAACTGCCAAGACCCACCTCACTACCCCCAATTCTTGGGATGGGAAGGGCATCTAATCACACCTTTTGGACAGCAGAGTGGGTAAACAAGTAAATATATGGATAAGTGAGGAAAAAACAGGATCTTTTTTTTTGTTTTATTGCATAGTATTAAAACACATTTAATGACAAATCAGAATTTAATTTACACATCGTAATATCACAATTTTGATTGGGGGAAATTAATTATAAAATATAACTAGAGTGGCCAGTTTGGCACTGCATGTTGCACACTGCTGCATATTGACTGTCCTTGGGCTTCCAACTTTTTAAACTAAGGCATTTAAGGCTTAGAACAGAGGAACCTACTCAAAAATAAAATACTGCCGATGTTACAAATTTTAAATAGAAATTGCTCAAAATAATAATGAAACATGAACTGCATTATTCTCTCCATAGATGCTCCTGATATAGTGAACACATGTACCATTTTCTGCCTTATTACAAAGAACTTGTTTAAATCAATTTCTACTCATGGTATCTATATTGTATAAATTCTCCAATAAAGATATGACGAACTACTCAACCCGCGGAACAACTACAGAGAGATCTCTAGAAAAATCAAAACATAAATTTTCAATGGAATAGATATTGGAAGAAAGGAAAGCAACATAAAATGTTTATCCCATGGAGATGATCTACTGTAAGAATCAACAGGTAACAAAGCACCCCAAACATTTAGGAGGCCACGTATTCACGTTGGCATCGGAAAGGTGAGAGAAGCACAGCTAGATTTATGATTGGAAAAGTATGGCCACGTGGTTCAGGTGAGAGACTTGACATAGGAGCACCAATGGGATGATCTGACACCGTGGGTAGAAAGGCAAGGCCATGCTGTAGCACAAGTACCAGTTTTTCTGAGCCAGGAGCGTTTGGCCAGGTTTAAACAGGAAGAAAGGATTACACACAGTAACTGGTTTTGATCAACCATGAAAGGACTAAAAAAAAACAAGAGCACAATATAAATAGAACCAGGATTAGGCCCTATAGCTTATCAAGCCTGCTCTGCTACCAATAAACAGCCACAGGAACTCCACGTCCACTGCTCTCCCAACACATACAAGACTTGTTCATATTATGAAATGCCACCAAGTACACTTGACGTTTTCCCCTTGGAATCCAGTGATTTGACATTGTAAATATGTTTGGAGACTGAACAATGTCCCAAAAGCAAGTCTGGCCAAAAAAATATACAACATCTGGAACACAGAAGTGAGGTTCTGTGGGCTCAGCAAGGTAGGATGGGTGATTGAAACACATCCTCTATTCCAACCCACTGTAAGATAGCAAAGCAGCTTCCCACACAACAAGCACAAAGAATCAGTCAGTGGCACCAAGCAAGCTAACAGCCAACAAAGCACAGACTAGTGCACAGCTTAACATAGGACTCACATTTATGGTCATTGCAATTGAACCTGGGCTTCTTTTGTTTAGACGAGCTCTCTGCATAACAGCAGAAAAAGAGAAGGGGAGGGAGAGGGTGGGGTGGGGGCAAGGAGATGTATGGAAACATGTAGATTCACTACTCATAGAAAATGGTATATAAATATACACACATATCAACACAAAATTGGAAAATGTTGTACAGACACAATATATACAAGAGGAACTATGACACAAATTAGGTTAATGTGTAACGTGATGGGTTAAGAAATGGAATTAATTGTTTTGACAAAAAGCTGGTAGCATAATTAACACATTGATGCAATACAGGAGACAAGCCCCCCATGGCACCAGCATACCATGCAGTTATGTTCCGATATGATTTAGTCACATCAAATGGGCCAGCTCAATACTAATTCCCCGAGTTAAACAAGTTTGCTGGATAAATTAACCATGGAATGCAGATTTGTGAACTCACAAGAATGTCATGACTGCACAAAGCAGGAGTAGACAGTCAATTGCAAGCACCGAGCAAACCATTCAGAAAGGCAGACAGATCAATACGAGTGGGAACCCGGGACCTACCGCATAGCTCGTGTCCATCAGAAGACTCCATTGGCATTCCTACAACTGAAACTCCATTTGGGAAATGATGACTTTATCGTGCTTTTCAAAACTTGACATCTCAGATTGTGAAGTCAACATTAGCTATTTGATATTTTTGGTCAACAGCCTGAACCAAGATGGAACAGTTTACTGAGCAAATGCACTCAACCATTCTGCTCTAAATGATGTGGAGAAAAAGCCTTCTCCATTTCTCCTTCCCTTATCATTTCTCTTTCTACCATATCATTTCCAGCCTGTCTGCCTCAGTAAAGCTTTTCAGGCCAAGTTAACTTTTGGCCTGAAAAGAACATTCTAACTTTCCTCTGAATCCCATCCCCACTATCTATAATGGTGAATTAAATCACACACCACTGGACAGCCACCAAAAGGAAATATCATTGGTCCAGAATAGTCTATTCCAACCAAGAATCAACAATTATGAGGATAAGATGCAAGGAAGTTCCTGAAGAGGCCACAATCACCCCAATGGCCATGCACCTCACAAGCCTTCATCCAGGCTAAGTTAACTGATCCCAGCTGAATTTATGCTGATTGAACATCCTTGTATGTCTTATTAACCTCACATTATTCTGGGAAAGACTAGTGTGCCCCATCAGTGGGGAAGCATATCAGGACCAAGGCTAACAATGTTACTGCATGACTAACTTTCACATTTCATCATTGACCCTTGGAATACTAGATGCTGTTTGCATCCAGAGCCCCAGAAATGTAAGTGCACTTCACATAAGTCAGTCGGTCTGAGACTGCTTCTATAACGAATTTTGTAACAGCCTGCAGGTGCAAGAGAAAACCCAAGGGAAGTGGCCTAATAGATACATCCACATTCCACCCTAGCTCAGAACAATTCCTTCCAGCAGTGAAACACCAAACATTGCCAGCACTGTGACCCGTTTGTTGAAAAATAATGATCCATCCAGGAGGTTCTGCAAGCTTCCTAACCAGAGTTTATTCACTGAGCATTAAAGCAGTGTGGTAGCATGTATTCATCAACTCGCTCACTCTCCTGTTGCCCAAAAAAGTGAGTTGTGCCTGAATCTGCTGTGGATGAGCATTAAGGTAATGTAAACCATGACTTATCAGTAAGAAGGCAGCAAATGAAAGAGTCCAATGTGTACGTTGACACAAAAAGCTGGAGTAACTCAGCGGGACAAGCAGCATCTCTAGAGAGAAGGAATGGGTGACGCTTTGGGTCGAGACCCTTCTTCTCGACCCGAAACTTCACCCATTCCTTCTATCCAGGGATACTGCCTGTCCTGCTGAGTTACTTCAGGTTTTTGTGTATCTTTGGTTTAAATCAGCTTCTGCAGTTCCTTTCTACACAGTCTAATGTGTAACAGTTTGTGACCAAAGTGTAACCATTTGAAGCCTGGAACTGAAAATGGCTCAAAGACTCTATAAATGTATTACCTGTTGGGTCAAATTCATACAGTGGTGATTTTTCCGAGTTTTTTTTGTCATACTTTTTATCAGGCGACAGGTCCTTGTTCAGTATGCTTCCTTGCCTGTAATAAAGAACAGTTCACATTTTGACAATCCAACCGCAGCACAGATATACAACATACCTAGTATTTATTCAGCTTTACATAACCTGCACCCCTTGTTCCAGCTTTTGTTCTGAGGCATATCACACATTCTTCCTGTGTACTGGAGAATCACCCACATTCAAACTGACACCAACATCCCTCTCTTATCTTTGCTATAAACTGAGACAGCTGCCAGGGAGTGGCTCAGAAACGACACAGAGTGCAAGCAACAAAGGTTGTAACCAATGTCTTTCATTTTGCCAATATAGAGGATACATTTGGGGTGAAGACATAAGATTGCAGAAGCTAGAATCTAAAACAAAAGAAAAAACAGGGTGCTGGACAAATTCAGCAAGCCATGCAGCCCTTTGGAGGCAAAACATGAAAGCTGACATTTTGGTCAGAACTGGGAGGGGAGAAGAGAAATTACCAATGTATAGCAGTACAGG
>CM075988.1:15227119-15350915 GCA_038087875.1 Malacoraja senta
TCCACTAGCTTGAGGCCGTTTCTATACATAAATTCCCAAATTACTCGCTCTTCGACAGGTTCTTATTTTTGGATTGGAAGAGAAAAAACTAGACAAATAGTCCAAAAAAATTGATAGTCATGAAAAACAAAGGAAAGCATGTAATAGGAAGAGATGGAAATGAAACAAATTACAAAAGATTATAAAACTAAATGCAAAATTAAAAAATGCATATTTCAGAATAGTGAAAATCATTAAATTTGTATTTTATGAGATGTCGTCTAGTGTGGTTTCTTCCCCCACTCCTCCCATTGCAGAGCCCCACCTTGTCTGGAGTATTCTATCCCTTGCGTCTTGAAAATACATGTAATTACTCTGCCTTTCTACCAAATCTTACTCCAGGCAACTCTCACATTAAAATTGTTATAAGTGAATCATTTATTATAAACCACACTGCCATAATCAACATACACCATGTTGACGTAAAGGCTATTTTGTGTTACTAGAAAAGTTAATTAAATTTGCTCATCAAGAAAAGGATTCAAATCTCGATGTTCCTGCAAATCAAAGGAAGTGGAATAACATAGAACGAGTGATCGGAAATTGGCATGGACCCAATTAGCCGAAGGGTCTGTTTTTATGCTGTATCCTTCAATGGTATGAATTAGTAACTCTGTTAGAAATGGCAGTTCATGGGGTAATGATACTGTGGGGTGGTGGGGGAGTGGGCTAAATGAAGAAGCAAAAGCATGTAATAAGCACCCTCACTGGTCACATCCAATTTTTCCAAGAGCGGCAAACTGCAATTCATCCCATTGCTCCAAAGGGCTATCAACCGTTCCCAAATCCAGTGACTTGCAGAACTTGTTACCAGTCTTCACAACAAACTTTCAAGAGCCAAGCGTGTTTAATTATCATACGTGCCAAAACAGAATAACATTCTTAAGATTTGCTGGACATTCAACCTCCAGAAAGTACCAAATCACAGGAGCAAACAAACCATCCCACCTCTGTCTTTGTGAGATTTATTTTACCTTGTTCACGAATACCTGAGTGGCCTCTCTCCACAGTGTCATCAACTGCATGGACTAAACCTGGAGAAATCTATTTGAAACTCAGAATATCCTGAGATTTAAAATTTAGTTAACCAAGCAAAATTGGAATAAAGAAGCGAAATTAGCTGTGTTAGTCATAAAACTGTCAGATTATATGAAGACTTGTAGTGCTTCTGCTTTCCTTACTCAGTAAGAATTATCCGTGAATGCAATCCGCACTAATGCGGTTCATTCACCTGACTTTTCAAAAGGGCCTAACACTGTTGTTTAAGAAGGAACTGCAGATGCTGGAAAATCGTGTATCAAGTCATAACAAGAATAAATCAGGTAACCTACTGGCCATTGCCCTTAATTTTCAAATATGATAAAAGCACTCACAGCACAGGCAACACCGAAAACCTCTCCACCAACAACGAATAACATGCCAAAACAGCAGAAACAGGCCCATGGCCTCAGTAACCTGCTGCAGGATACAGGGAAAGAGACAAGGCGATTTGTTTCCATCATTTGAGACAGGGTCAGTAGAAGCAGAGTTGTAGAATATTTTAATGTTAGAAGTAGTTTCTCCATCAGGAAGGGGCTGAATGCGTACCTGGGGGAGGGAGGGGAGGGGTGGAAAAGTAGAGTTGAGTTTATCATAGAACAGTACACAACACAGGAAAAGGCTATTTGTCCCATGATATCTATGCCAACCATGATGCCAAGTTAAACTAAACTAGCCACATCTGCCTGCACATGATCCATATCCCTGCCCCTTCTGCATGCTCATGTGCCTGATTGAACATCACTGAAATCTATTAGATCTCCCCTCAGCTTCCAACACTCCCTGTTGTCCAACTTCTCCTTTCAGTAATATTAGTCATTAGTTTATTGTCACGTGTACTGAGGTATAGTGAAAAGCATTTGTCGCGTGTTCAGTCAGCGGAAAGACAATACATTAAATGAAAATGCATAAATACATTATTCGCTAATCAAGGCAACATCCTTGTGAATCTCTTCTGCACCCTCTCAAGCCTCCACATCCTTCTTGTAATGGGGCAACCAAATCTGGCCGAACCAAACTTTTATACAGCTACAATAAGCGAGTTCGGTATTCCGACTGCACATGCCCAGGTAACTTGCCATAAACATTGTTGGTAGCTGAGCAGCTGTACCTTTGTTTTATCCGTATTTTCCAGCTTTGATTCTTTTAGGTAAGAAAAATACTGCTTTCAAACTATGGATTAGTTGTATTTATTGTTCCTTTGTACAAAGCTATGATGATTTTGTCATTTTTATTGTTTTATGCTTCGTTGAGTGAGCGAGATCATGCTGCTGTGTGGGGTCGGGGTCCGGCCTGGGTCTCCGGCGCTGTTGAGTTGCTGCTGGGCCGTCCCCATCCCCTCCCCGGGTGTCCCGTCCCTGTCCAGGGGCGGCCGGACGTGTCCAGGGTGGCCCTTGGCTGGTTCCAGCTGGGCTCTGCTCTGACTCCCTGGGGCCCCGTTTACTGGAGGGCCATGGACCATAGGCTGCGCCTCTCTCCTTATCCAGTGGCTGTCGGTTAACCCCCCCGGTGCCAGCGAAAGCCAAGAACCAGTCATCAACGGGGATACACACAAAATGCTGGAGTAACTCAGCGGGTCAGGCAGCATCTTCGGAGAAAAGGAATAGGTGACATTTCAGGTCGAGATCCTGCTCCAGAGATGTTGCCTGACCCGCTGAGTTACTGCAGCATTTTGTGTGTATTCCCGTTGATGAATGGTGCTCGGCTTTCGCTGGCACCGAGGTGGTTAACCGACAGCCACTGGATAAGGCGAGAGGTGCAGCTGACGGTCCCTGGCCCGTCGGGGAACGGGTTCCTCGGGAGTTGGAGCAGAGTCAAGCTGGAGTTGGCGATTCTTCTCCGCGCTGGCTGTAAGCCTGGGGTCGCCACTGCTCCGGGCCGGTATCCTGTCAGTCCAGGACACCTCCGGCCACCCCCTGGCAGGGATGGGACACTCAGGAGGGGGCGGGGACAGTAGTGAGACTCCGCTCACAAATATGCCTCCTGGGGTTGTGCAGGAGAGGGGTGCGTGGTTCGCCCCTGTATAACCCAGTAGGGCAGCCAGAGTGAGAATGGAACCCATGCACCCAGGCTGAGGGGGACCGAACTGTGATTCATTAGATTGTCATTGCTGAGCTTTCTGCATGGATCAGTGGAGAAGGGAGAAATAGTGTTGCTCACTCCAGTAGCAATTCAACAGTGCTTGCAGCGCTGGAGACCCGGCTTCAATCCTGACTACAGATGAAACGCAAGTCTGTATACACGCAGCAGCTCAGCTGCCGAGAATGTGTTTCTCAAGTGACCTATGATCTGGGCATGCGCAGTCGGAATACCGAACTCGCTTATATGACTTCCTGATTCTTAAACTCAATACCCTGACCAATATATGGCAAGCATGCTATGTTTTTTTTAATGACACTATCTATTTGTGGTGCCACTTCAGGAAGTTATTGACTTTGACCCCAAAATCACTCTGTTCACCAATGCTTTTAAGAGTTGTGCCATTTATTGAATATTTTCCCCTTACGTTTGATCTCCCAAAATACAACAATTCGCACGTGCAGAGATTATATTACAAACACAGGTCCCAGTACTGATCTCTGCATAACATCACTAGTCAGACATCCAGACAGAATAACACCTTCACCACTACCCGTTGTCTACCAAGGTAAAGCCAATTTTGAAACCAATCTACAAAGTCACCATTGATTCCATGTATCTTAATTTTCTGGATCAGCCAACTGTGAGGGACCTTGTCAATGCCTTACTTTGAGTAGGTGATAAGGATCATTGATAAAGATAGGGCAGTATTGTCTTCATAGACATTGGTTAGTTAAGTTTATTGTTACATGTACCGAGGTACAGTGAAAAACTTTTCTTGCACACTATCAAGTCAGTGGAGAGTGATTACAATCGAGCCATTTACAGTGTCTGTACATGATAAGGGAATAAATTAGTGCAAGGTACAGCCAGTAAAGTCCGAGCAAAGATAGTCTGAGGGTCACCAACGAGGTAGATAGTAGTTCACAACTAGAGAGCAGCACTGAACCATATCTCTCAGTTTATAAACTGAGAGATATGGAGAGGGTCGTCAGGTAGAACCCTTTTCATACATAGATACATAGGTGCAGGAGTAGGCCATTTGGCCCTTCTAGCCAGCACCGCCATACAATGTGACCATGGCTGATCATCCTCAAACAGTACCCCGTTCCTGCCTTCTCCCCATATCCCTTGATTCCGCTAGCCCTACGAGCCCTATCCTACTCTCTTGGATATCCAGTGAATCGGCCTCCGCTGCCTTCCGAGGCAGAGAATTCCACAAATTCACAACTCTCTGGTTGTGGAAATGTCAAATACTAAAGGTCATAGCTTCAGGTCAGAGGAGTAAAGCTTTTAGATGGGTGCATGAATATGCAGAGAATGGGGAGATATGGATCACATGCAGGCAGAAGGTATTAGTTTAATTTGACATCATGTTTCATCTAGAGATTGTGGCCAAAGGGCCTGCTCCTGTGATATACCATTCTATGTCTATGTTAATATGTACATAATCATACCTGCCAAAGATGCTAATCTTCAATCAATTCTAATCACTCCACACAATCTAGTGAGGCTAAACACAATACAGCAGGACTCTAAAGATGTACAGATTTGTAGGTTAATGGGCTTGATATAATTGTAAATAGTCCCTAGTGCGTACGATAGCATTAGTGTGCGCGGATCACTTGCCGACGTGGGCTGAGGGGTCTATTTCTGCCCTGCATCTCAAACTAAAGACTTTGGATACCAATAGCACACTGAAGTGTTGAAGACATGTACTCCAGAACTTGTCCACAGCCAAGCTGTTCCACTAAAACTACAATGCTAGCATCTGTTTGACAGTGGCAAACAGTACAGTTTTGTCCTTTCCACTGAAGGCAGGATATATTTAAATGAATCAATTACTGCCCCTGATAGTTTACTATCAATCATCAATACTGACAGTATCCATTTACTCACAAATAACCCAGCTTGGGATTGCATCAGAATCATTCAGTTCTGGGGCTAATTACAATTTATGTCTAAGTGTGGAAGAGAGTTGAATTCTATAGATGAGCAGAGAATAACTGACTTTGATATCATTGCAGTATTAAACACACTGCTGTGCAATAGCCCGAGTAAAATTGAAGTTAGAGGTTAGTAAGAAAACTTAGAACAAAATGGTTGTTTCCTGGAGATGAATCATCTTGGCCTCAAGTGCATTGCTGTACCATACCCAATCAGTGCTAATTATTGATCAGTTTTCAGTTCAAACCGTACTCCTTAGATATTCTAGCAACAACACTTAGCAAAACTGGGGCAACATTTGAGTCCGGCTTGATAAGGCAATGGGCAGAAACAATCTAACCAGGTTCTCTTGGTACTTCACATCATGAACATTGTCAAATCCCAACCTTCAACAGTTGAAAGTCACAATTATAAGTGGCCCAGACTCAAATGCTGTGCCTATCAAAATAATTCCATGAATAAATACTCTAGCATTTTCTGTTATACAGCCTAGCTCGCCTATTGACTCCTCAAATCCTAACAATCCACTACATAATACATTCAGGAATATCGTTTACTGTAGCTATAACACTTGAGAAGCTGAACATCCAAAGGACAATGTATGATTAACACCTGCCTCGTAGGGCCCCCCTCGGTCATGGCTGACCATGGGTGATGCATCCTAGTTGTTGGCTGCTTGCTCCAAATCTCGGCTGGAGCAGCGTCGCTTGTGGCTGAAGAGACCATTGCGGGAGTGACAGTCTATCGCAAAGGTCACATTTGTGTGTGGTCTCTGGTTTGTTGAAGTTGCTGCGCTCCTTTTTGCGTGCCCGCTTGTCTGCCGCTGCGTTCAACAGTTTCTCTTCCCCCGTTTTGAGATGTTGGTTCAGGGTACCTCTCCACCTCGTGCGGTCAGCTGCAGGGTTCCCCCAGGACTCCACATCGATGTCGAGCGCCTTCATATCTCTCTTGCAGACATCCTGCCTACCACCTTAAATATTCATCCTCTTCTACACCAGAACACTGGGTGCAATCACATCTGCCATTTGCAAAGATTTCTATGGGAGATACCCAAAATCTGCAAATCTACCACCGAGATGATCAGCAACCACATGGGATCATCACCAATTGCATGTCTATCTCCAGGTATATCACGATGATGCCTTAGAAATGTTCATTAATTTGTCAAAATAGTAGAACGATGGTAATCTATTCATCACTTGATTGCAGCAGCTCAAGACAGCAATTCGTCATCCCAATTTGGCTGCTCAACCACTCCTTCACTTCAATAATAAAGGGATCAAAGGACAAAGGACAAAGGACAAAGGACATTTATTGTCACATACACCAATTGGTGTAGTGAAATTCGACTTGCCAATGCAGCACATGAATAAAGATAATACACAACATTAAAGAATTTAACAGAATTTAACAATAAACATAAAAACATCCCCCCACAATGTTTCCCACTGTGGGGGAAGGCAGCAAAGTCCAGTCCCATCCCCAGTTCACCCATAGTCGGGGCCTATTGAGGCCTCTGCAGTCGCCGCTACGGCAGCCCGATGCTTCAGGTCCTCTCGCCGGATGATGGAGCTCTGGCGTCGGGTGAACACTCTCAGCGGCCCGGAGTGTCTGGAGCGGCCGCTTCCTCCCAGTAGACCGCGGCTCCCGAAGTCCACGAGCCGCGCTGGTCGATGCTCCGACTTTGACGACCTCGTCGTCAGATCCCAGGCTCTGCGGTGTTTAAAGCTCAGCGCCGCCTGCGGCTGGAAGCTCCGCAGACCGCAGCTCCACGATGTTGGTGCCGGCGGTCACAGCACTCCGGAGCTTACTGCACGGCGACGCGGGTAAGGCATCGCCCGCTCCGCGATGGTGCTTCAGCGCTGTGCCGCCACCGAAGCTGAAGTCCTGGCCGGTCCCGGCAGGAAAACGCCGCTCCAGTCTGCCCGTAGGCCGCGAGGAAGGGGCGAAGATACGGCTCGGAGAAAAAACGCATCTCCGACCAGGTAGGGACTGAGAAGAATAGTTTCCCCCTTTCCCCACCCCCCACCCCCCACATAAAAAGATTAAAAGACCTCCAAATAAAACACTTTTAACTAACTAAAAATAAAAAAGGGTGAAAAGATCAATCAATGGGTCTCAGATAATTGTAGCTCAGAGAAATCGAAGGGCTGTGTGAGAGAAAGTGAAGAAAGATAGTATTTCAGTGCTTAGATACAAGAGAACGAGAGGATGATCAGGGTCAGTGAGCAGAGAAGATTGGGAAGTAACTGAATGGATGGTTTGACATTAGTAACAAAACTTCTCTGATCTCCCAGTTGTTATTACACACAAGGTGGAAGGAGCAAGGGAGATTCACCTTGCAATGGAGAAGGAGCAGTGAAGAAGCTGTGGGATAATCTGTCAAGTTACTGCCTGTCTTGCTTATGCCGTCTATAATCTTCTACTAATTAAAATCCTTCTGCTCAAATATATGCTTCCTCATTGTTCAACTTAATTGTATCAACCAACAAACAGCCTGAAACTTAGTTGAATAGTTTATTTTTCTTAAAAGACAGAATGTCTAGAAGAGGCAGACATAGATGCAGAAAAAGCAAGAAAAACGAGAAGAGATAAATACAGGCCTCTATGCTTATACTGTGATATTGAAAACAATTGTTCACATATTTATAAGTTGCTATGATATGAGAAAATACAGGCAGGTTCTTGGTAAAATAAGCTAATCAATGCTTCCCTGCCACTGAACAAAACATTTGGAATCCTCTTTCCAAATTCCTTAACTAGAATTACCCACCCCAGCAAACCCCTCCCACTCACAATGCATGACCACTAACCTCTCTCCCTCTCCCCAATACATACAAATAAACCGGCACAACATAAAATCACAGTTCTGTCCCTAAGGTTATTAGATAAACAATCACAAATGAACACGCTCTCTCAAGAAATGCGGATGTAAGAATTGACATCTGTCCAAATTTTAAATAAGTTTCCCACAAAACCTGACTGAGCCTCAATGTGTAGGTAGGAACGGCAGATGCTGGTTTAGACTGAAGATAGACACAAAATTATTGTAACTTAGTGGGACAGGCAGCATCTCTGGATAGAACGAATGGCCGATGTTTCTGGTCGAGACCCTTCTTCAGTGTCAATGCTTGGTTTACTGACTGTTTTGCAGAGCACCTGCATTCATTCCATAGGGATAACTGGGCTTCCTGTTGCCCACCAGTTAACACTACATCCCAATCACACTTCAATTTATCTGCGATCTCCAGTTCTGCTACAACAAAACCTAAACCAAAGCCAATTAACCTACGCACTCTTACGTCTTTTTGAGATGCGGGAGAAAACCGGAGCATCCGGAGAAAATCCACACGGTCACAGGGAGAACGTGCAAACTTCATTCCGACAACCCAAGTTCAAGATCGAACCTAGGTCTCTGGAGCTGCAAGGCAGCTGTTCCACCAGCTTTGCCACTCTGCAGCCCTTGCATCAGCTTTAAGGAGGCTTACAAGCTATAATATTAACCAATGGATCAACAAGAGAACTATTCTCAGTATAGGCAAATGTCAAACAGGGCTCTGCCAATGCACGAACGCTTTCTCAATCTGCTTACTGCAATGTCTTGTCTGACCTCCAAATTTCCAGCGGGTATGAAGTTAATCATCAGAACTAATAAGAAGATAGTCACACCCACAAACAAAGTAATGACAGACAATGCAGTAAAGAGCTCCTGCATATTTTATTGCTGTGTGGCCTCAACCCTACTGGTGCTAATCTGAAAATGTGGTTCCTCATCATTAGCTCCAAAGTGAATGGAAATGGTTATTATGGTCCAAACATATTTGGATCAACAATAATAATAATAATAATAATAATAGAATTTATTTATATAGCGCTTTTCAGGACTCAAAGTCGCTTGACCATCACAAGCCACTTCTATTGTTGCTAATATATAGGACCCAATTCGATTGATACATCTTTACTATTCTCACCCAACTCTCTTTACTGCTGGACCCCATATTAATATTGTACTCATTAAAATAGACACTGCAATGCAAAAGTTATACCATTCTTGACATTATAATCCTACTTGCATGTGTGTCAATCATTGGAAAATATTTGTTCCTGATGTTAGCACTAAAGAAGAGTTCAGACACACTGCTTTGCATAGTAGAAGCAGCAGAACAATAACACAAGGATAGACACAAAAAACTGGAGTAACTCAGCGGGACAGGCAGCATATCTGGAAAGAAGGAAATGGGTGACGTTTCGGGTCGAGGCCCTTCTTCAGACTGAGAGCCAGGGGAGAATGAGACTAGGGATATGGAAGGGCAAGGTGTGAAAAGGCATACAATCTGAAAATTTAATCAGGAGTGGAAAACACAAGGAAGTCAATCAGGGAGGGGATTAACCAACAAATCTCTATGCTATTGTTCCTTTGGTGACAAGCCCAGCAAGGAGCAGAGATACGAAAAAAAAAGGTACTAGCTTTAGCAAAGGCGGATCCATCCTGTGGAAAACAGTACTGTGGTTAGCAATGGTCCAATTGGCAGGGTACAAAATAAACCTACCGAGAAAGAGATAGATCGGTGCTTAAATACAGCATCTGAAGTGGCTCTAATTAAAATGGACCAAAAACATGTACCAATTTTCAGGCAGACAGAAACACAGACAGCCAACAAGGTCTGCTTTTGCTAGGAGGGTAATCTCAACTCTAATATCCAGTCTGTAACCCTGCATTGCAACAATATCACGCCCAAATGAAAACCATTCATTTAACTTGGCAGCAACCTTCACAGCCTCACTGCACCACTTCACAACCTTGTGGATTCATCAAATCACAGGGATTGCATCCTTGGTAACAATTGGTAAATAACACACTGCAAATGTAAACTAAAATAAGAATGGATCAAAATGTGCGCACATTAACCCCCATTCACTGACATGGTGGCATTCATTTTTTGCTTCTGAAGGGCCTGTCCCACTTAGGCGATTTTTTAGGCGACTGCATGTGACTAGGCTGTCGCCACATGGTCGCCGGGGTGTCACCTTAATGGTTGTGAGTAGTCTCCTCAGTCACCCAAAGAGTCGTATCGTTTTTCTGGTCGCTGCTGGATTTTGAAATGTTCAAAACTTTTCGGCGACAGTCGACGACCGTGGGCTTGTCGTAGCTTGTCTACTCCTGACATAGGTGCTGTCGTAGGTTGTCGCCAGGATGACGCAAGTTGTCGTCAGGTGACATAGGTTGTCGCGGTGCTGACTTCGGTGAATTCCATTGGCGACTACCTACGTCAACAGGTACAGGCGACTGAATTATCTTAAGTTGTCGTAGGGTGGACGTCCTAATGGGTCGCCGATTGTCGGTAGCTTGCCGCAGCTTGACGTCGACTAGCTGGTACGTTGTTGTAGACATTGTTGTAGGGGGGGGACCAGTCGCTGTTTTTTCGGCGACCTGCTACGACTATGACAGTCGCCGAAAAAAATCGCCTAAGTGGGACAGGCCCTTAATTCCAACAAATCTGCTGCCGTAGCAACAATTTGCAACAACTCATGGCCTACAAATCCAATCCTCCCCATAGAATCTCAAAATATTTATACTCTCTAAAATAAACAAGGGCACCATAATAATGCAGGGCTCTCTTTTTGGCAGACCAGCTTGTATTCTTGCACAACAACAGTATCAGAATGGACCCGCAAGTTTTTCTCACCTCTATGCCTGCCGGTCCTCGATTCTTCTTCCCACCAATGTCCCAGCCCCAACTCTACTGCATCCATTTCTGTAGACCCCTCCTCTAAGCCATCAAACTCCATCGAAGATGCACGTGAAACTCTTCTCCCATTGCCTGTACATGTTGAATGTTAATAGCACGAGTTTTGGGAACTTTAAACCTTACAAATTCATTGGCGGCAGAATTCTTCACTGAACCTTAAAGTTTGAATATTCTCTCTATTGCAAAGCAAGAAGAAAGATTAAGGTAGGTGTTACTTAAATCTGCTCTACCCCTATCCAACCAACGGAAGAGAAGTAGTGAACATTGTTTAAGCCGCATTCAGCAGTCATTTACTGCATGGATGGTGCAAGCCTGCCCTTAGCTGGTTTTCAGTTTAATTATGAGCCAAGTTCTGAAGAGATGCCAACAATGACTTTGGCACCACCAAAAAGCAGAAAACACTCATTTACCAATTGCAAACGCTACCAGAATGATCTGTCAGTATCCGTTCAATGTTCTTAACCTGGCAAAACTAGAATTCACTTCTAATATGCTTGTGAAAAAGATGGTGTTACAGTCAGAGCCCAATAGATTCTGTGCCACCGACATCCACCATTGCAGTTTCAGAATCTTCAGCTTAACATTCTGTAACAGTTCCACAGCCGACCAAATGTGAACATCATGACAGGTTTGGCCTTCAGATCAAGTCTGTGCCAGCCTGGCTGCCTGCCCCAGCACAATTCCTGGAAATTCTCAACTCTGAACACTGCCTTTGGGATTCTGCCTGGTGTTGCAGTGGACAAAAGGCTGTTCATGCTCCTTGCAGACTCTTGCAGACTCCTTGTGGAAATTATCTCAAACTCTTAAATTTAACAAATCATAACAAACAAAGAATAAAAGCAGACATGTTCTTGCTGTGGATATACTTTTCCCTTCTCATCAGTCATCTCTCTCTCCTACTCAAATATTGGATCAGCTATTTCAAATCAAACACTATAATTTTTATGGATGAAACTAACCAGAATTTTACAACGATCTTTGAATTCAGGGATGGTGGCAGAGTTCTGGAGAGTGGTGAATGTTACCCTCTTGTTCAAGGTGTAAGCATGGATGCTGCAGGTTGTTTGGTTTACCCTCAGTGGCGAGAAAGTTTTAAAATGTAGGATCAGTGTAAATGGGTACTTGGTCAGCATGAGTTCAGTTGGTCAAGTGTCCCGTTTGCCATGCTACATGACTTCACGACACTGAACACAGACTCAGAGCAGGATTTATATTCACTTGAAGAAACATGTATTACTTTTGACAAACCGCTAAGTATTTGTTAAGGACAAAATGCATTTAACTAATTTATTGGAAGTTTTTTTTCAATAAAATATAACATAGAGTTGGCAGTAATGCAGTTCATGTTGTGTACATGGAGATGTTTTTGACTTCAGCAAAGCTTTTGATAAGGTTACGCATGGCAGGCTGCTCTGGAAGGTTAACTCACAGGGTATCCAGGGAGATCTAGCTGCCCGAATACAGAATTGGCTTCATGGAAAGAAGCTGAGGGTGGTGGTGGAAGGTTGTGATGCGTGTGATTGGGCCCGTTGCGGTTTGTGGTTTATTTTAACGATTTAGATGACAATGTGCAAGGCATGATTAGTAAGTTTGCAGTTGACACTAAAATAGGTGGTATCGTAGATAATGAAGAGGGTTAACAATAATTACAGCGGGATCTTGATCGGCTGGGCAAATGGGCTGAATAATGACTAATGAAGTTTGATGCAGATAAGTGTCAGGTGTTGCCTTTTGGGACATCAAACCAGGGCAGGACTTTCACAGTGAATCGTAGGAAGCTAGGAGGTGGTGTAGAGCAGAGCCTTCATTAGTCAGAGTACTGAGTATAGAAGTTGGGACTTTCTGTTACAGTTGTACAAGACGTTGGCGAGGAGGCTGTAGTAGTATTGTGTTCAGTTTCGATCACCCTACTACAGAAAGGATGTCATTAAGCTGGAGAGAGTGCAGAAATAAATTACGAGAATGTTGCCAGGACTTGAGCACGTGCTATATGGAGAGATTGGACAAGCTGGGACTTTATTACTTCGAGCACAGGAGACTACGGGGTGTATGAAATCACGAGGGAAATACGTAGGGTGATTGCAGTCTTTCACCCAGGGTATCAAGAACCATAGGTTTAAGGTGAGCAGAAAAAGATTTAATAGGAACCTGAGGGACAACTTTTTCCACTCAGAGGGAGGCAGGTGTATGGAATGAGCTGCCATAGCAGGTGGTTGAGGCAGTTAGAATAAAAACATTTAAAAGACACTTGGACGTATATGAAGAGGAAAGGGTTAGAGGGATGTGGACCAAAAATGGGGCAAATGGGACTTGCAGAGATGGCAAGTCCCATTTGGTTGGCATGAATGATTTGGGCTGAAGATCTTGTTTCTGTATGTATGGCTCTATGATTCTATATGGTTCCACATAACATGATTATCAGCAAAGGTAAAGCATGTGACATTAAAGAGATGTGTCGGAAGGAACTGCAGATGCTGATTTAAACCAAAGATAGACACAGAATGCTAGAGTAACTCAGTGGGACAGGCAACATCTCTGGAGGGAAGGAATGGGTGACGTTTCGGGTAGAGACCCTTCTTCAGCAATGTTGTGTCTATCTTCTGACATTAATATCTTGGATAGAAAGTTTACCATGGTGAATGGTCATTTTTCTGATTGGAGGTGAATGACAGTGTTACCCAAGGATTGTTATTAAGGCTATCTCTTTTTTGGACCTGTATTTTGATCTGTAAGCTTAAGGATATAAGCTATGATTGGCAACCAGATGAAGGGTCCCAATCTGAAATCTTCACAGATGCTGCTCGACTCGCTCAGTTCCTCCAGCCAGATACTTCATAATTTTAAGAAAACACCTGTTCAACAGCACCTGAGCTAGTGTGCACAACTTTACTTACTTCATAAGAAATATGTGATGGCAATACAGGATCCAAACCAAAATTACAGAATGATTACTACGATAAGGTACTACAAGGATGCATTAAAGACACTGGGATTATTTTCTTTAGAGAAGACTGTGGGAGGATTGAATATGGGTATATAAAAATGAGGTCTGGGCAGAGAGGATCATAACACATTGGTGGATGGGTCAAGGATTAGGAGAAGAGGTATAAAATAATGGGAGAGCACCGTGGCACAGCAGTAGAACTGCTGCCTTACAGTGCCAGAGACCCGAGTTCGATCCTGACTACGGGTGCCGTCTGTACGGAGTTGGTACATTCTCCCCGTGACCTGCGTGTTTTTTCTCCGATTTCTTTGGTTTCCTCCCACACTCCAAAGACGTACAGGTTTGTAGGTTAATTGGTTTGGTTTAAATGAAAATTGTTCATAGTGTGTGTGTAGAATAGCATTAGTGTGCGGGGATCATTGGTCGGTGCAGACTCGGTGGGTCGAAGGGCCTGTTTCCACGCAGTATTAAAAAAGATACAAGGTAGAATCTTCAATATAGTGTGGCAGGTTCCAGAATAGCCTTCCATAGCAACATAACAATATGGAGGCTAAACATTTCCAAAGCTATAGTAAGAGGTCAGGGATGGAACTAGTGAGTCACTCTGGCAGCGAGTCATGCAGGCATGGACCAAACGGACTCTTTCTGGGCTGTACTCTGTCACTACGTGATTCTATAATTGATATTACAAAATTGGTATGCAGCAGCATCAAGAATAACCTGTTTAGTTGGTTGAGGGGTAAATATTGGCAAGTACACAGAAAGGATCTCCATTGTTCATCCTTCAATAATATTGTGGGATTGTTCAATCACTGAAGTTAGACAAGCATTGCCCCAAAGATGACATTTCGAATTTCGAACATTTTCTAAACTACCCCTCCAACAGTCCCATGCTCTCTCTCCCTCGATGCCTCTGGTCCAGCCCAACTGGCCTCTGCATTAACTGAACTATGCACGTTTTCAGAGTTAGACCGAGAGTTCTTGCCCTATTCTCATCAACTTCCCCCAGATTCTACCACTCACCTACAGACTAGGTCAAATTACAATGACCATTTAACCAGCCTGCATGACTTTGTGACATGGGAGGAAAATGGAACGTGAAGCGGAAACCCAGTCACAGGGAGAATATGCATACTCCACATAGACAGCATAGTCATAGAGTCATAGAGTGATAGTGTGGAAACAGGCGCTTCGGCCCAACTTGCTCGCATCGGCCAACATGTCCCAGCTACACTAGTCCCACCTGCCTGCGTTTGGTCCATATCCCTCCAAACCTGTCCTATCGATGTACCTGTCTAACTGCTTCTTAAACGCTGGGATAGTCCCAAACTCAACTACCTTCTCTAGCGGCTTGTTCCATACAACTACCACACTTTGTGTGAAAAGAGATCAGGAGTGAACCAGGTTACTATAGCTATGAGGCGGCAGCTCTATTAACTGTGCCATTGTGCCACCTAAAATTTCTTCTCAGCTCAAACTTTAGAATATCTGTTTTTATCTCTCCTTATAGGACACTCGACCAAGTGCGGACCCGTTGGGCTCCCTCCCCCAACGCAATATTCCACTAAACTGTGCATGCGTGACGGCTGCGTTCAAAGTTGGGCCCTTGACAGCTGAAATTAAGTTAAACTTAATAAATTGAAGAGAGGACCCGTGGAGATGCTTGTAAGAGAAGGCAACTTACCCGTGGAGCCGTTGTGTCCCCATTCTGGGGCCAGGCAAGTACAGGCAAAAGTGAAAAAAGATGGCGACCTGAAAATCTGCAAAGGGCCCAACTGCGCAGGCGCGGCTGAGGGGTTGCCGTTGTGACGCCAGAGATCCCCATTATGACGCGCAGGGGAACCTTCCCCCAACTGCGCATGCACGGATGGGGGCGCTGTTTTAAATTATTTTAAGTTTTAAATGTGAATAACGTAAAATATACCATCAATCTGAACGAAACTGGTTTCATTTACATCGCAAGACAATAGTGAGTAAGGTGGGCCAAAAATTGTAGCACTATAGTGCACCGTTTTTGTGCGAAGATAGGTACAATTTACAAACAAAGGTACAAATATAGGTACAAGCAAGATGAGTTTAGTAATATAAATAATATTTAGATATAGATATCCCTTACCTCCATCCCAGCAATCGATCTATTGAGCCTGTATTGCCCTCTCTAGCATAAGCATACCTTAGAGACATTGTTCTAATACTATCTTCGACCCCTCTGGCTAGCCCAGACTGGTTACATTTTTCTTAACTATATGTATTGTTGAAAGTTGTGCATTAATTATTTAAGTATTAGCCACTGCTTGTTTACTGTCATACTTTGAATGTCATCTTCCCGTCTACTGGGACGACAGATGGCGCAATGGGCTAAGTGTTCGGCTGGCAACCGGAAGGTAGCCGGTTCGAATCCCGCTTGGAGTGCATACTGTCGTTGTGTCCTTGGGCAAGACACTTCACCCACCTTTGCCTGCGTGTGAATGTGTGTGAATGTGTGTGAGTGATTGGTGGTGGTCGGAGGGGCCGTAGGCGCAGATTAGCAGCCACGCTTTCGTCAGTCTGCCCCAGGGCAGCTGTGGCTACAAAAGTAGCTCACCACCACCGAGTGTGACTGAGGTGTGAATGAATAATGCGATGTAAAGCGCCTTGAGTATTAGAAAGGCGCTATATAAATCCCATCCATTATTATTATTATTACTTTTGTTTAGATTTAAGGGTCCAGTTTCCTAAAAAATTAGGTCACTTTATATAAAATTCTATTATAAATCATTCTTCTCTGAAAGCCCTTGAACTGTATTATTATTAAGTGACACTTTCTTACTGCACAATACTAGCTTGTTCCTCAACATTTTTGACTGACGAACATCTCTCATACACTCCATGAATTGATCTTCATGCTGCCATTATTAATTTGGTTTCCTCGGTCCATGTAGATTAAACTCACTCATAATTAATTCATTACCTTTGACACCTGGACCTCTAATTTATACTATGGCCGACATTACAATGACTGTGTGGAAGCCTGTCACAACTTTAATTACTGCGATCTGCTGCTTGCTGATTTTCAGCTCCACCCAAATTCATCTTAATTCATTTTTCTGAACTAAGATTCTCCCCTTTACGACTTTTATCCCATCCTCCTTTTCTATTTTGCCACATTTACTTCCCAATCTGCATAGTTTATGGTATTAATATTTTGCTCTTAATATGGGTTCTACATTGATTCGGATAAAGTGCCTCCAGTGCTGTTTTCCTCTGCCAAAAGATACATGCTCTCACGTTTATATGCTCTGCCCATTCCTTCCCGATTCTAGTTATCATTACTCATTTTGCTGTCCTGTACTGAAATCTTGTTTCTTCTCCTCAGCTCTATAAATTTCCCCTCTCCAGAGCTCTCCATCTAACTACTTAGTTTAAAGTTTTCCACAGCTCTGGGTATTTCATTTGTTTGAACACCGATTCCACCACGATTGAAGTGAAGTTCAGCTCAATGGGAAACTCACTCTTTCTTGGGTACTGTGGCCACTACGTCTGAAGAATGGTCTCGACCCGAAACGTCACCCATTCCTTCTCTCCAGGGAGTTACTCCAGCTTTTTGTGTCTATCTCCATGAATTGAAGCCCATTTATTTTCGCATGCAAGCCGCACATTCAACTCTCTGATTTTGTTCATCTTATGTCAATTCGCACATGGCTCAGATTTGAACCCAAGCTGCTCATACACCTTCAGAAAAAACTTCTCTTTTATCTTATCTATGTTATTGGTTCACGCATTACTCACAACTACCAGGTCTTACCTCCTTCCCCTCTTCAAGGGTCAATTCTACGGTACTTCATCTTAGTGGCGTGACTGCCTTCTCTTAACAAGACAAAATGTCCAGCTACCTTTCTCCTTCCCTGGTGTATCGCAGTACCAACATCTTGGCCTTCGGTTCATAAACTCTGAGCTTAAATTTGCTTTGAGCTATAAGACATTGCAAATGTTGCCATGATGGATCACAATGTCTTAAAATCACCTTTCCACATCATGTATTACATCTTTTACCCTACTATGCTGTTCTTAATTAATGTCGTCAACATAATATTGTTGCTAAATGCCTTTTAATATAATGCTGCACCATTACCCATACGCACCACACATAGTGGACACTGCACTGCGCTAAAACATACTGCACTTTAGCAAAACCCATATATTCCCTATTCCCACACGTTCAGTTAGATTACTTTATTAGTTCTAGCTGGCTACCTAATTACTTGGCAGGTGACTTTACCATTTTAAATTACTGATTATCACTACAAATGAACCCTATCAAGCAAAACTAACCATTAAACCAAATTAAACCAATAAATATTTAAGACAAAAGCACATTCTTCAATGCTAAAGCCCATAATTCATAGACTCAGTAGCATGTGTCAGTGTGCTATAGGAACAGATATGGGCTATTTAGCATCTGTGAAATGCAAATCTTCCTCAGAACGATCCCGACTAGCACCATGCTCTGTCCAAATGGCCCCCAAAAGACACACAATTTCCAAACCCCTCTTCCAACAAATCTGCACTCCGTCAAGAACTGAATTTCTGCCTTTTTATGAGTGCCATTTTATGGCTGACCTATCATTTAACTACTTACATTCATCTTTTCCCCATCTCCTTTACTACTGTTGGTTTCACATTTAAAAGTTGAAAATCTATCAAGCTCAACCTCACCACCTTTTCTTGAAGATATCAAGGTCCTCAAATGAAATCAGTTTTGGAACAAACACACACCTGTCACGGAGAGTGGTAGCAATGACTGATATGCCATCAGTAGACTGGATCATCCTGGATC
Source organism: Malacoraja senta (assembly GCA_038087875.1). NCBI lineage: Eukaryota > Metazoa > Chordata > Chondrichthyes > Rajiformes > Rajidae > Malacoraja > Malacoraja senta. Next base: position 15,245,733 of record CM075988.1, read on the forward strand.
TGGCTGTTGCATGAACTTGCTGCGCGATTGCACTAACCTGTTGTGGAAACAGAGAGGCAGTCAGGCTGACCCTCCGGGTCCGCAAAGTCGAATAGACTCTCTGTATTAAGCTTACCTCAAGTTAGTTAAAGGTTACTCAAAAGGATGCAATTTAAAAAAAATGAAGTTAGTAGAAATAAATTGAAGTAAAATTTAATAAAATAATTAAAATTAAGTAAAATATGGAAGCCAGTAGTCTTTCTATATCTTTTCATAAAGTTAATGGGAATGGTTCTGGCACCAGCAATCCTGATGCAAAACTGAAGAGTCAGGGGCAATTTGCACCCAGCCCCTCACCACAACACATCATGGATTTCTGTATGGAACAGACAGATGGAGGTCATTTCGATCCAGGTCCATATTTTGCCACTGATTGAGCACCCTGAGGGTGACAGAATGACAAGTCTGCATCAGAAGACAATTCTATTTGTATGATAGTGGATTTAACACCAGTATCTAACATGCTCTGCACCAGATCAGAATAACATGTACTTGCTCAACATCACACTTAATGTCATATTCTTAACATCCAACTTTGCTTATCACAGCTCATGTGCTGCTGAAACCTTCATCCATTTATTTCGTACCGTCAAGCTTCACTTTTCCATTACATTCTTGTCTGGCCTCCCATTTTCAGGGTTCATCCAAAACAGTTTTCTACTTCCCAACTCTCACCAGTCAAACTCATTCATCATCCATGTACTCTCTGACGTACAATAGCTCCCCGAGCAGAAATACTTAATTTAAAAATGTTCACCCATTTTTTAATTTCTAGGCCTTCCTCGGAACACTGCAAAATATTTACACTCCCTCAATTCAGCATTTATTACATTCCTGATTGCAATCAATCCACTGTTGCCAGCAATGTTTTCAGCTTCAGAAGACATAAAATTGAAATGTTCCCTTTCTCTTTTCTCCTTTCTGAGAGGCTTCTGATAAATGTGTTTTTGACAAAGTCTTTCAAGTTCCTTGCATGCGGTGTAAATTTTGTTTAATAAAAAATCTGTGAATCATTAAAAATTAAGCATTGCAGTTCTTTGATTTCCATTTAAAATACAAGGTGCTCATAATGACATTGTCAGGGAGGTTTACCCTGTAGTTTCTGCGAGTTGATCAACTACTATTTCTCAGCTCGAGGCTATGAGTGCTTGCTGTCACAGTGAAATTGGAACTTTGCATTGTTCTCACCCGTGCCCTGGAAATATTGTACAGTGATACCGGATGCGAAATATCTGGAAATATACATCATTCACCAGTCTGCTATATCTCACCTTCGCATGTATGAAGCCTAAATGCCCTACAGCCATAATAATAAACATACTTCAAGCCTGATGTAATCTGTTTTCTGTGGCTGGACATTCATCCAATTCTACTATGCAATATTTAAAACATCAGCCCCTGATACAGTGCCCCCTATAATGTTTGGGACAAAGACCCATTATTTATTTATTTGCCCCTATACTCCACAATTTGAGATTTGCAATAGAAAAAAAAATCACATGTAGTTAAAGTGCACATTGACATATTTTATTAAAGGCCATTTTTATACATTTTGGTTTCACCATGTAGAAATTACAGCTGTGTTTATACATAGTTCCCCCCCCCCCCCCCCCCATTTCAAGGCACCATGATGTTTGGGACGCATGGCTTCACAGGTGTTCGTAATTGCTCAGGTGTGTTTAAATGCCTCCATAATGAGAGAGTATAAAAGAGCTCTCAGCACCCACTCTTTCCTCCAGTCGTTCCATCACCTTTGGAAACTTTTATTGCTGTTTATCAACGTGAGGGCCAAAGTTGTGCCAATGAAAGTCAAAAGAAGCCATTATGATACTGAGAAATAAGAATAAAACTGTTAGAGACATCAGCCAAACCCTAGGCTTACCAAAATCAACCATTTGGAACATCATTAATAAGAAAGAGAGCACTGGTGAGCTTACTAATCGCAAAGGGTCTGGCAGGCCAAGGAAGACCTCCACAGCTGATGACAGAAGAATTCTCTCTATAATAAAGCAAAATCCCCAAACACCTGTCCGACAGATCAGAAACACTCTTCAGGAGTCCGCAGAAGACTCAAGCATGATATTCACCTCCAGAACAAAAAATTAGGAAGTATTGGCCGGGGGTCCTAGAGGCCGGCTAGGCCCCAGGGGCAGCGTCTCGGTGAGGGTTCAGTGGGCTCCTGCATTTTCAATAAATTGAAAGTAATTCATAAGCTCTCTGCTGGTAGTTTACATAACAGAAGCTTAGAATTTTTCCAACACATAACCAGTAAAATAACCCCCAAAAGATAAATATTTCATATTCTTCATACAGCTAAAAAAAATCTTTACAAAAAATGTTACCTGAATTTCTAAATGAGCTATTTGTAGAGATGCCAACAGAACACAAATGTAAAAATTAAACACATCACCTTAGAAAGGTACCATCTCAAGGCATAATTATGCACAATACTGCACAGCACAGTCAACTGTCAATACACTGATGTCACATCTACAACACTAAGAAGGTAGAAAACTAAAAACCTCTGCCAATAACAATGAAAACAAAAACTCCCAATATAAACAGAAAATCACCAGAAAGGGGAGGGGGTAGCCACTGCCCGGGAGGTAGGGCCCCGCATCTCTCTAACCCCCACTATCGCCGCCGGTACCATTCCCTTTCCTGTCGCAGCTCCATATGGGAAACACAAAACACAGTTGTGTTAATTTATTTATTTTCCCCACAAGAGAGGGGGGAAGGGGATCAATGCCTCGCAGCCATCACCCCCATGTTAGCTGTCCAGGTGTCCCGGTCACCCCGAGCCCATACTCCCGTTCATGGCCCTGCGTCTCACCCGCTCGCGCTCCGGTTCCCTCCGACAAACGGGCACCGTCACAACTCGCACGGCGCAGCCGGGCTGATCTCAGCAGCAGCCAAAGAGCGTCATTGTGTTCCCTCCGCCCACGACCTCCCGCGTGTCCGTCCCCCCCCGCTATTGGCTGACCTTGCTGACTTCCATCATGAATCACAAGCTTGCCCGCCTCCAGACCGGTACCTCCATTGACTCTCCTTCCCTCACCCTTTTATTTTACGATCATTGCCAACTAAACTGTGTCAAAATCGGGCACAAAAAATTGAAAAATCTGATTCATTGTTAGGAAAAGAAAAAAAATCGGATTTCTGATTTCAATCAGAAGAACATCATGCCTGAGACTTCATGAAAGAAATACAGAGGCTGTACTGCAAGATGCAAACCACTGGTTAGCTGCAAATATAGGATGGCCAGGTTACAGTTTGCCAAGAAGTACTTAAAAGAGCAACCACAGTTCTGGAAACAGGTCTTGTGGACAGTTATATCAGAGTGATGGCAAGAGCAAAGTATGGAGGAGAGAAGGAATTGCCCAAGATCCAAAGCATACCACCTCATCTGTGAAACACAGTGGTGGGGTGTTATGGCCTGGGCATGTATGTCTGCTGAAGGTACTGGCTCACTTATCTTCATTGATGATACAACTGCTGATGGCAGTAGCATAATGAATTCTGAAGTGTATAGACACATCCTATCTGCTCAAGTTCAAACAAATGCCTCAAAACTCATTGGCTGGCGGTTCATTCTACAGCAAGACAATGATCCCAAACATTCTGCTAAAACAATGGAGTTTATCAAAGCTAAATAATGGTCAATTCTTGAGTGGCCAAGTCAATCACCCGATCTGAACCCAATTGAGCATGCTTTTTATATGCTGAAGAGAAAATTGAAGGGGACTACCCGCAAAACAAGCATAAGCTAAAGATGGCTGCAATACAGGCCTGGCAGAGCATCACCAGATAAGACACCCAGCAACTGGTGATGTCCATGAATCGCAGATTTCCAGCAGTCGTTGCATGCAAAGGATATGCAACAGAATACTAAATATGACTACTTACATTTACATAACATTGCTGTGTCCCAAACATTATGGTGCCCTGAAATTTGTGGGGGGAGGGGGGGGGGGGGACTATGTATAAACACTGCTATAATCTCTACATGGTGAAACCAAAATGTAGAAAAAATGGCCTTTATTAAAATCTGACAATGTGCACTTTAACCACCTGTGATTTTTTTTTCTATTACAAACCTCAAATTGCGGAGTATAGAGGCAAATAAATAAATAAATGATGGGTCTTTGTCCCAAACATTATGGAGGGCACTGTATCAAAATACCCAAAAGGGGAAATAAGTCTGAACTGGGTTTTTTTCCTGTTCCAATTCAGGAAGCTGTATTAGTGTATCAGCCTGCACTATGGAGACGATATTGTAGAGAGTGGGTTTCACGAATCATTAACACAGCAATGAAAGGGTAAATGAGCCCATAATGAAAGACCAGCACATTGGGAACAGGCGCAGTAATTACATGGCCGGTCCGTCTCTCTCAGCCTACACACCTATTTATAGAAAATTGATGCAGGGAGAGACTGGGTCCACGCCCAGATTGGTAGTCACCAGCTCCTTACAGTAATTAACTGGCGGGGAGGCCTCATCTACTGCACAGAAATATGAAGCTGGAGCAACAAAACAATGCATGTGTTTAAACACAGAGCTGCAATTAAACGCCACATTGTCAGCATTCCAACACTTACCACTTCAAAGGCAACCCAAATCCACCTTGTGATATCACTGCAGAGACACACCATGGACACAGAAAAAAAATGGGTATGCATCCTGATTGACATACAACCTCTCCCAAATCCAGAATAGATGACTGGCTGTGGCAAAACGTGGACCCTGCCAACCAGGGTTTCAGGTATGCATCAGTGCAAGTGAAAATTAGGGGGAGTGGGGAGTAAATGGCAGGGATGCAGAAGAAGAGACTGCCAAGGGAGACAGTGAACAAGGAAGCAGAGAGGGAGTGCACAGGCAATGGGAAAGAGAGTATGGGACTGTGAGAGAGACCACAAAAGAAATAATAGAAAGAGCAAAGAGTGAGGATGGAGAATCTAATGGCAGAGTGAGGAGTGGTACAGGGAGCCAAAAGCCCTGAAACCACATTTGCTCAAAAAGTGCAGCCATTCTGTGATTTGATTCAGCCACAATTTCTCAGCTTAAGGCTGTGGGTTCCTCAACCTCACAATAAATCTCAGTGACTTCCCGGCCGGAAACCACTTGGGTTTCAACGCTCACCACACATTTCAAATGTCTCAGAACGCAAGCGGCTCAAGCTAGAGTGCAGCAATCGGTGAGAAAAGGGAAGGTCGAGGGTCAGAGATGCAAAACGCACCTGCCAGCGAGACCAAAAGGGAAAAACAGGTGGTCGCAAGGTTAAACGCTGCTTCAACATTTGCTCCAAAGCAGGCAGGCAGGCAGGCAATTTAGAGGGCACAAACTGTCCAACACCTCTCAGTTACTAAGATCAGAGGAAAATTTTAGGTTTGATGGAATATTAATTCACACCTCTGCCACCAACTCATGAGGCTTGGTGAGCCTATGATAGAAATCTTTAATAAATAACTCTAACTCTCTCTCTCCCTCTCCCACAAATATCTAAATCTTTGGTTATACCTTCAGTATAAACCCGCATCTGCAGTTCCTTCCAACATACAATATCTAAACCTGAACAGATCACTATACCGATTCCAGATAGGGAGAGAGTCAGGCCAGAAAGTTCACATTTAAAACAAAAGCCTTTTCAGTCATAAACACTCTTCATGGTGGTTACAGGACAGTAAACCTGGCTAAGAAATATGATGACAATCACCTGCTCCTACCTCTCACAATATTAAAGCTTGCCTTTCCATAAGAGTGGTTCAACACCAATATTCAGACTAACCCTCCTCCCTCGGCAGTCCATGAGTTCCTCAGAGATAAAATTAACATTTCAACAGCAAATTATGCAAATGATTTTTTAAAATTCCATCAGCCATAATCATTGACAAAATAGGACTTCCACTGCTGGAAATTACTGCTTTGATTACACTCCAAACAGCAGACAGATCGCTGCTCTTGATTCGAGCCTTGTTCAGACTTGTGACAGCTTCTGCTGTTCAGACCATGTAAATGACTCGGTTTTTACACAGCAGCCGCAGGCGACAGGGCGTCAGCACAACACCTCTGGTGGGTCCAACAACATGCATTCCACCTCATGTTGGCTTTGGAAGATCAACAGCAACACAAGTCATTGGTCCACTATGTAGTCAACATTTAACCCGTTATTTTCATAAGTTATGGAAGCAGAATTAGGTCGTTCGGCCCATCAAGTCTATTCTGCATTCAATCTTGGCTGGTATATCTTTCCTCCTCAACCCCATTCACTTGCCTTCACCCCATAACTACCTCACAACCTTACTAATTAAAAATCTGTCAATCTCCACTTTAAAAGTATCCATTTACTTGGCTTCCACAGCCATCTGTGGTAATGAATTCCACAGATTCACCATCCCGACTAAAGAAATTCCTCCTCATCTCTTTTCTAAATGTATTTATTCTGCGGCTATGGCCTTTGTTCCCAACATCCTCTCTACATCCACTCTATCGAAGCCTTTCATTATTCAATAAGTTTCAATGAGGTTCCCCCCTCATCCTTCTAAACTCTAGCGAGTACAGGCCCAGTGCCGTCAAATGCTCATCATATGTGAACCCAATCATTCCTGGATTCAAATTGTTCAGAAGGCAGGCTCAACAGGAATGAGCAAAAGCCAACATCAGATAATCCTAGTGTGAAAGAAATAGTAGGGAACGGACTAGATGGACTGCTCTGTACAAGAATGTGATGCTCCCATTTGTCGAGATGCGATAGAACAGGATGGATACAGGCTGGATGCAGGAAGGTTCAAGAATGTAGTCCTAACTGATTTGGAATCCATCCATCCCAATTGACTCTCGCAGCACTTTGGGACAGGTGGTTCCAAAGATACATAATCCTCAGGGGAAAAAAATTCTCACATCAGCCTTAAAATGGTCACCTCACAATTTTGAGATCACGACCCCAGGTTCTGAACTCTTCCACAAAAGTAAACATACCCTTGGGATTTATCTTGTCTAGCCGCTAAAAATTGTACCACTCATTCTTCTGAAGTCAAATTATTACAGTTCCAATCTGCTTACTCTTTCCTCAAAGGACAACTCTTCCACATCCAGAACAATATCAGTGAAATCGTCTGAATTGTCTCCAATACAATAGGGGCCAAAAATATTCAATGTACTCCCGATGTGGTTTATCCTCATGCTGCAAGTTGATAAGGAACTGAGACTCAGGAAACAGGATGCAATGTAACCTTGTTTGGGGTGTCCAAGCATTTAAGCATCTGTACACAAATACATCTTGTCAGCGATGATTATGCTTTGTGCTGGTCATCTGAATTTCAATCAGATCCCTGGATTAATGCCCTATGGTATCTGCGTATAGAGTGGTCAATACTAGAGTCAGAGACATACAGCGCAGAACCAGGCCCATTTACCTAACCCATCCATGCTGACCAAGGTGCCTTGCTGAGCTAGTCCCATTTGTCTGCATTTGGCCCATATCATTCTAAATCTTTCCCTTTAGAAACATAGAAACATAGAAAATAGGTGCAGGAGTGGGCCATTTGGCCCTTCGAGCCTGCACCGCCATTCGATATGATCATGGCTGATCATCCAACTCAGTATCCTGTACCTGCTTTCTCTCCATACCCCCTGATCCCTTTAGCCACAAGGGCCACATCTAACTCCCTCTTAAATATAACCAATGAACTGGCCTCAACTACCTTCTGTGGCAGAGAATTCCAGAGATTCACCACTCTCTGTGTGAAAAATGTTTTCCTCATCTCGGTCCTAAAAGATTTCCCCCTTATCCTTAAACTGTGACCCCTTGTTCTGGACTTCCCCAACATCGGGAACAATCTTCCTGCATCTAGCCTGTCCAACCCCTTAAGAATTTTGTACGTTTCTATAAGATCCCCCCTCAATCTTCTAAATTCTAGCGAGTACAAACCGAGTCTATCTTCATATGAAAGTCCTGACATCCCAGGAATCAGTCTGCTGAACCTTCTCTGTACTCCCTCTATGGCAAGAATGTCTTTCCTCATATTAGGAGACCAAAACTGTACGCAATACTCCAGGTGTGGTCTCACCAAGACCCTGTACAACTGCAGTAGAACCTCCCTGCTCCTATACTCAAACCCTTTTGCTATGAATGCTAACATACCATTCGCCTTCTTCACTGCCTGCTGCACCTGCATGCCTACTTTTAATGACTGGTGTACCATGACACCCAGGTCTCGTTGCATCTCCCCTTTTCCTAATCGGCCACCAGAGTCAAAGATTATTCATCATAGGGCTACCCATCTTCAGCAGCTTCAATGTTTTTTTTTCCATTAAAAGATCAGAAATGAGGTTGGTCATTCAGAGTTGTACAATGTTAAATTTTCGCTGCCAAAGAAAATAAAGAAGCTTCTGCCTGCATTCAAAAAGATACACTCGCATTCAGGCATGATCTGATAAGTGGTAAGTGACAGTAACAACACATACACCAAATCCCAGAACTCCCTTCCCAACAATATTGTGGGAATACCTCCACCAGACACAACACAGGCATTTGGAAGTTGGCTCACAACCACATCCTCCAGGGATTTTGTGGGCCATTAAATGCTAACTTATGACGCTAACGCTTCCAGTGACAACTAGATCCCAAAATTCAACAAGTAAAATATTCGATTTTGCTATAAAAATGTATAGCGTATTCCCTCCTTCGGTAATATGATCCTTTTACAGTGTAGTTTCCAAAACCGTCCAGATAATCGGGTGTGGTCTAACATGGCCTTTGTACAGCTACAGAATAACTACTGACAACTTGTATCTTTTAAATATAAACCAAGAATTCCAATAGCCTTTGATTATTTTATGTACTTACCAAAAGCAGAAAGCTTCTAACTTTTCATTATTTAAAACATACTGTTCTCTTAGGTCAAAAATATTTGATGTTTGCCTCCATCAAAGTTTATTTTCTGCAGTATTGTACATCACGTAATCTATTAATGTCTCTTTGTAACTCGATGCTTCCATCTGCACTGCTTACAATGCCACCCATCTTTGTCTCTTCAGCAAACACAGTGATGTGGTTTTCCATAACGTCATCTAAATATTTCATAAATAAGAAAAGTTTTGGCCCCATCATGTATTCATCAATCCAGCAGATCACTGGTCAAATCCTGCTAGTGTTATCACGTTATCTCTGTCCATGCTACCCAGCAGCACAATTTCTAAATCTGATTAATAAATTGCCTTCAATTTCATGCTCTCCGACTTTATCTCATAAATATTCTATAATGAGTTTAAACAAAGCTTTATAGAAGTCCACTGCCCTGTCCACTACTTAAGTCCCCTCCACAAAACTTTTGATTCAGGTTTATAAAGTATAACTTCCTCCTTGCAAATCAATGCCAGCTCCCTCTGATCAACTCAAATCATTCAGTGTTTAGACACAGAGTAGTCTCTAGCAATTTCCCCTTGACAGATGCTAAAGCAACTAACATGAAAGCTTTATTTTCTTTCTCACTCTTTAATAAGAGTGAAATATGTAATTCTTCAATCTAAAGGAACTGTCTCCAAATCAAACAGAATAAAAATCCAAGATTAAAGTTAGGGTATCTACAGTGTCTTCTTACACTTCCTTTACAAGTCATAGAGTTGGAGTCAGAGTGCAGGAACATTTTAATTAATGTACAAAAATCACAAGGAGGAATGATAAAGATAGAAATGAGAAAAAGTTAGGCAAATAATTACATTTCAATTTTAAAAACGTTAATAATAGTTAAAGTCTGAAAGAATGAGACTCTAAGCTTACTAACATTTTGTGCCGCATTTACTGGATATTGAGTGGTTAAATAGTTCTATTTCATGCAACCTCATGGGTTGAAATCGCAAGTCTCTCTGCAAGCCAAGAGAGCTGGAACCTACTGAAGCGATTGGATACCAAAATCACTGATTAAGTTTTCTGACAATGAGCGAATGAATAAGACAGTAAGTACAAACAAGAGTCAACCAGTCAGGCCTTCGAGCCTGCTTTGATGTTCATATCATCTTACATTTTTCAAATCCACCTTTTCACCCTTTTCCCCTTACCCTTCATTCTCCAACTGATTAGATATCCATCCATCTCAGTGGACCCTCACAGCAGTAAGGGCCAGGTGGTTCCAAAGGTACATAACCCTCAGAAATAAAATCCTCACCTCAGCCTTAAAATGGTCATTCCACTATTCTGAAATAATGCACCCAGTTTCTGGATTGTCCCACAAGAGCAAACATCTCCTTAGCAGTTAGGAACACAAAGTGCTGGAGTAACTCAGTAGGCCAGGCATTATATTTGGAGAACATGTACAAGTGACTTTTCGAGTCGAGACTCTCTTTCACACTTAGCATGTGTAAAATTGGCACATCAATGAATGCTGACCTTTGTTGCAGCCTCCGAAGTCTGTCAATGACGACTGAGCAGTCCATCAAAATCTAAAAAGCGGATTGTTCAACTAATCCAACTAAAAAGACACTCTTGAAAAATGTGAAAACCAAATCTTGAAACACAGCAGATGCATACCAGTGTTTCCATTCTGTGCACACTCCTGCATCCATCCACAAACAAATCCAGCAGCTAACAGGCCACTTTAGAAGCTGCTTCTTAATTAAGAAGACATGGACATGCTCGTTGCCCAATACATCTATTGCAGGGTCTATCACTACGCACATTATTTGTGAAAGCCTTGCTCAGACACATCTAATGATCATCACACACGACAATAACATTGCACAGCTCTTATGCACAATGCAATAGCTTTGGCATTGCATGGCTCCTGCACAAATTACAACAATGCACTGAACCATTCTCTCATATTCTCAAGCATACTAATAAAATATCAATCAATCATCCCAAAAATTATTATTACTGTCCCAGAAACCAATGAACTGAAAGTGACCCAGAGCAAGATGTGATGGGAACACTTAATCCGAGAGATATGAAATTATGTTTTTTTTTAAATCATGAAGCAAAAGGTTGATGTTCCTTATTTATCACCTTTCCTTGCCAAACTCCAGAAACATATAAGTAAAAGACAATCACAGAAATTATTTATTTTTATTCTCTAAACTTTGAGCCACTCTGCAAATTGAATTTCTCGATTGCTACTTCCCATTCATTATGTTGACATTCTGATTTGTTGCTTTCAAATGACAACAGAGATTGATTCATCTGTTATCCAAAACACACTTCCTTTCCAGGAGTGCAAATGGAGATTTCACAAACAGATTCAAACTTCCATTGATCTGTCCATACAAGTTTTCAACGGAAGCTACCATATGCTACTTTCTTCCACAAGCACATTAGTTCCAATTTCAATTAATGCATAAAAATCACAAGTTTAACCAACTTTTTCTTCAGAACCAAAAAGATCTTTCTAATCAGACCTCTGGATGTTCTGTGTACCATGAATGACCTACCATAAGAACATTTCCACAATCTTTACCACTTGCACAATCCTATATTGTGCAGTAGATGGACTAATACCAGTAACATTAGCGGTACATGAGGTAATGGGTATAAAATATTATTCCATTGCCATGTGATTTAATTGTGCCTTGGTCTCAACTGATGGGGAAACCAAACTTTTTTTGTGGATGTTTGGTTCAGAGATGCACAAAACTCACAACTTGGTGCAACTTTCAGAAAATGGTAAGCCATGGAACGGTTAAACTATCCATTAGCAGGCTTTTCCTCATCTACTGGTTATTTAAATTCTTCCCAACAGAATTGAGGATCAAGATACCTTCACATAATTTTTTTTTTAATTTTGAGAAACACTAAAGTTTATATTTCTACCACTGCATGTTCCTATCAATTACTTATACATTATTGATTAGAGACCCTATGAAGCGTTAGTTCCTATGAACAGGTACCATACCACTATTTTATTTTTAAAAAGCCTTTAATAAAGCCAACAAGGATAGAAGTAATTCATGGGAGTATTAGCAAATAAAAATTGACACCATCCCACAAAAGGAGATGTTAAAGAAGAACAAATCAAAGAGATACAACTTGAAAGCGAGGTAAAGAAAGTAATTCTGAAGCTCTTGCAAATGTTAGCTAAAGGCACAGACTAAACCTGTGGATCAATTAAATTCAGTAGTCAGGTAATCCGAATTGGACAAGTTTAAAGTGTACATTAATCCCGTACATTTAGAGTGGCAGTTTTTAATGTCTGGGCACTTGCAATTCTAATTCCTGGCATTGCTGTTATATCTTACCCCAACTCACCGAAACACAGATGGAGTTGCTGTAAATTATTCTTGCAAAAAATGCAAATTTTGATCTCACTTATTAGCAGCAATCACAAAAATGCAAATAATTAAAGGCAAACATATGCTATTACCACAGCGCATCTGCCTATTTTTATAATAGCAGGGCTCCTACAGCAAATAGGTCTTGATTAAATTGCACAGTATATTCAGCTCATCATCCTCATTCCAGCTCTTTGAACAAACTATCCAATTACTCCCACTCCCCTGCTTCTTCCTCAGAGTCCTGTTAATTTCCGCCTTCAACTATCTGTCCAACTCTCTTTTGAACTTTATTAATGAGCCTACTTCCATTACCATTTCAGGCAAGTCCCGATCTTAACAATCTATATTTAATAATTTATTTTATAATCTATACAAAATAATTCTCATCACCCCTCTGCTCTGACAACACTATTGTACCCACTGGTATCCAGTAGCATTGACAGTGAGAAAGAATTCCTCTTATTAACTCAATCAAAATACTTCATGATTTTGAACTGTCCTATCAAATTCCTCCCCAATTTTTTTTCTCCACTATATTTTTATTTTTTTTAAGTCTTTAATGAACTCTTGCCATCTCAGGTACCACTCTGGTTAATATATACCACACCCTTCCCAAACTCTTGTGAAATACAACCAGAGTTTGAACACAAACAATACAGGGCACAATAATAAACTTAACATAGACAGATATTGTATAGGAACACCACGGGTGATCACACTGTAAACTGTACATTCAAGCCCCATCCAATCTATATTCCCTCCCTTCCCTCATTATGACGCCCTCTATTAATCCCCACATTGATGGACTTTAGTGTTTAAGAAGGGTTTCGGCCCGAAACGTTGCCTATTTCCTTCGCTCCATAGATGCTGCTGCACCCGCTGAGTTTCTCCAGCATTTTTGTGTATCTTTGATGGACTTTATGTTATGCTGGTTTTTGTTCATATTGTGTACCCTTACCTCTCACTCAGCCCGGACGGTGTCACGCTCATTTGGCTCCTCTCACTGATTCCTGTTCTTACAATTTATCCAATTCTCATTTTGTTTCGCAAAACCTTGATCGATTGTCAATAATCCAAGGAGAATATGGAACCATATAAAAACGTAAAATCTCTCAGACTCTTGGAACAGGTCTGTCCTGATGAGGCTTCGGATTAATAAACTGGATCAGAAAAGTCTCAGCCCAGCCCAGATCCAAGTCCAGGACTAAAGCCCATTCCAAAAACCGAGCCCAACCTTAACCCGGAACCAAGCGCTCCCGTTATTGCAGCTCCTACACGGTATCAATCCGGTATTGACACTTATCAGTTCAATCTGACAATCCACCGTGATACTTATCGATTCAGTTTAATCCTCTGTGGCATCGAGCAGTTATTGATCCACACTCATCATCCTGTGCAGTATTGATCAGGCGTTGATGCTTATCGATTCAGACTATTTTCCAGCGCCGCATCCATCAGGAGTCGATTCAGTCTCATCATCCAGTATGGAATCGATATGATATCGATCTTCGGTGCGGATATCAATCCAGTCCCAGCTCGGGGGCCAAGTTTGGATCAGTTCGGTCCCGTTTCTCTATCGATGGCGTTTAGGGAGTAAGGCAGAGCCACGGTGGCTTTGTGGCCCGGGCTTGGGCTCCAGGCTCGGGAGGGCCCGGGACTCTGCTGCCGGACACTGGCTGAACTCTAGGCCCTGGTCGCCCTAGGCCCGGCCAGGCCTGCGCCGCTCGGGCCCGGCTGGCGGTGGGTGTGGGTGTGGGTGCCGGCCGGCCGGCCTTTCCCCGCCTCACACTCTCTCTCTCTCTCACACTCACTTGCTCTCGCTCTCTCTCCCTCTCTCACTCCCCCGGCTCCATCCCAAGCCCGGCGCTCGCTTCACTCCCCGATCGAACCCGGTGTTGGGGGAGGAGGGGGTGGTTTCCTGTTGTCGTTGATCCTCGGCGGTCAGTCAGGCCGCGGTGTGTGGGGGGGGGGGGGGAGGGTGACCCGGTGGCTTGGAGGGGCGGCTCCGCTTCGGCTCCCGCTCCCGCTCCGGATCGGCGCCCAGTTCCGCTCCGGTTGTTACTTTGTTACTTCGCTCGGACCGCCTCACCTCCGGCCGCTCGGCGCTGCTCCGTCCGCCGCCGCCGCTCCGCTCCAAACGCCCGGCCCTCTGCCGCCGCTCCCTCCGCGCAAAGTAATCCCAGGGACAGGGAGCCGGGGTGAAAGTCAGCGGCTGCCCCGCATCTCCACCCACCCAGCCAGCCAGAGAGGAGGGGGGCTCCTAGACACAGCGGGAAACACGCCCGAAACAACCCCAACCCCCCACTAGCCGCTACACTTAAACAGGGGAGAAGGAGCAGGAGCAGGAGGAGGCAGACTTTGTGTGTCCTGCTGGAAGAAGGCGTATCAAAACAACAATAATGGGAGATCAATCCTCGTCCAAACCCGGCGTCAGTCTAAGCGGGGAACCAGGACGGCTGTCCGTTAATGGGGGCGCATCTCACACCGTCCTGATTCCAATTCTGCACTGGCTCTGGCCCGACAAAAATCTGACACCTTCCTGACTAAGATACACGCCGAAGTTTGGGTTTGGGAACTTAATTCACCCATATTTACAATGAGATTTGCTGATGACATTTGGTAACTCCCACAAAAGTACCTCAAGCCCCTGAGGTGGGTTGACGATTGCTCATTTTCAGCCTGGCGTGTTTATATAGGATTCTTTGATATATAGATATATCGTTAAAATTATCGTACGCATAGTTTTAAAATAACAACAAAAATAAGCGTCCTATTGTCCCTGCCAGCCCACCTCTCCACATAAAGACCATACATTGATTTGTTACACCAGCTTTAACTCTTAAATAATTCCTTGTACGTTAACAAGTCTATTTATAAGTATGACATAAAGTAATAAGGATGTTTATATTGGACAGAAGCCATGGCAGGAAACAAAAACGACATCAAATGCAACTGCCAGGCCTTTTGAGCTACTAAGATCAGTAAATTTTCTGCCTCACACATACAGCTCAAATGGAAAAGGCCTGAAATCGAGTCAGTTATGAGACAGGAGACCAATACGTTCATTTCCTTCTTGAACAAGTCCATAATCTTTTTCCTGCAATGCAATGTGTAAATCTCTCCAATCAGACTTCCACCTCCACCACTGTAGAACCCACATCAAAGTCATAAGTGTCCCAGCTGAATCACACTATAATGGATGGGATTTATATAGCGCCTTTCTAATACTCAAGGCGCTTTACATCGCATTATTCATTCACTCCTCAGTCACACTCGGTGGTGGTGAGCTACTTCTGTAGCCACAGCTGCCCTGGGGCAGACTGACGCTATGGTAATCTGTCCCTCATTATTGTTCTCAGCCTGTCCATAACATTTAACAAAGTTGACCACACCGTTCTCCTCAGCTGTCTAGGGGCCAAGGGCAGCCCTTACTTGATTCCATTCCATTCTGTCCAACTGCATCCAAATAATACTTACAAAATGTTCTTTTTCCACTTCTGGACTTTTACCTTTAGAGTCGACATGGGATCTAACTGTCCTCACCCGCACAATTATTTAGATTTGCTCCTCCTCAGTGAAACAAAAATCATCCCACATGTACACTAGTCTTATGATTATCTAAAAGCAGTAAAAATGCTGGAAACCTGTAATAAAAACAGAAAATGCTGGAAATATTCTCTAGGTCAGCTACATCTGTGGAAAGAGAAACAAAGTTAATGTTTCAGTTCAAAGATGGCTTCGGCCTGAAATGCTGTCTCTGTCCTTCGTCAAACAGACTCAGACCTAGTTGCTGAGTATTTCCATTATTTCTGTTTATATTATATCAACCCATCTTGTTCCAATTTAAGTGCACATCACTGAATTAAATAGATCAACCAATGGTGTCTGTTCTTAACTGCCTGGATCCTAATTTTCTCTCTATATCTCACCCCACTCATTTTCTTTATGGCACCCACAAAAAACGTACTGGGTCACCTCCCATAATATCTCATTATCTGGTTAAGCCTATGTTAATGGTGTTGTGCAAATTAAACTTTTTGTCGCTAATGGGACCAAAATCTGCTGGGACTGAAACCCCAATATCTATACAAAACCTAATATTACAGAATACGATTGTAACCCAAAAGAAATAAGTAGTTTTCCCAGCCTGCAGTCAAATTGTTTGGGATATTGGGAAAGAAAAATAGAATTTTCTGGCAATAGACACACAGGGGCTAGTAGCTTCTTGCGTTTGAGGCAGCAGAAGTCTGCAGCAGGGTGATGCCATCCGGTTCGACATCTGTACCCATGGTGCCCATGACCATTCATTAACAGCAGCAACTGGTAACTCGAATTCACTGTACCTTAATTGGTACATGTGTCAATGAACTGACCTGGAACCTTGAAATTGGGTAGAATCTGTTTCTGTTACTGTAGATTACATTTTAATTTCTGACTGCTAGAATATCATGCTTGGGTAATTTAGATGATGTTCTTTACCTTTAGTTCCAACTGGATTAAGTTTTTGTCTGAGTGAATTCCAGTAGTCCATTTGATCACACATGGACATCAGGTGAGGTCAAGTTGAATTTATTGTAATATGTACAAGTATGGAGAAGTGCAGGTACAATGGAAATCTTGCTTGCAGCAGCATCACAGGCAGATAGACTCAGACCACACACAAAAACATAACATACATAAATTACACATACATTCTGCAAGACAGTAAAAAGAAAAAAGACTGTGCAAATCACAAGACATTAGTGCAAAATACAATTTGAAAAAAAAAAATCCATTGCAAGAGATGACCTGTTGTGTTCTGCTGCTGAGTTAGGATTGTGCAGGTCAGTTCAAGGACCTGATAGATGCATGAAAGTTGTTGCTCCAGAACCTGGTGGTGTGTGACTTCAGGCTTCTGTACCTCCTGGCCAATGGTTCAAATTCAAGTTCAAGTTCAAGAGAGTTTATTGTCATGTGTCCCAAATAGGACAATGAAATTCTTGCTTTGCTTCAGCAGAACAGAATATTGCAGGCATAAATAAATACAGAACAGATCAGTGTGTCCATATACCATTGAATGTATATATATATAGACACATAAATAAGCATATAAAGTGCAATAGACTATTAAAGTTCAGATTTTTGTTTGAGTTGAGTTTAATACTGATGGCTGTGGGGAAGTAGCTGTTCCTGATCCTGGATGTTGCAGAGTTCAGGCTCCTGTACCTTCTACCTGAAGGCAGCGGAGAGATGAGTGTGTGGCCAGGATGGTGTGGGTCCTTGATGATGCTGCCAGCCTTTTTGAGGCAGCGACTGTGGTAGATCCCCTCAATGGTCGGGAGGTCAGAGCCGATGATGGACTGGGCAGTGTTTACAAATTTTTGCAGTCTTCTCCACTCCTGGGCGCACAAGTTGCCGAACCAAGCCACGATGCAACCGGTACCAGCAAGAGAAGGACCTTACCCAGAGCGTGGGGTTCCTTGATGATAGAAGCCACCTTCTTGATGCAGCGCCTCATGAAGATGTTTTCTATGGCAGGGAAGGCTGTGCCCATGATGGCCTGGGCTGAATCCAACATCCTCTGCATCCTCTTGTGTTCTAGTGCAGTGCTTTAGCACAAAATTTCATTCACTCTCGACTAAATTTTCTTATGTTTTTGGTAATTTTCGTCTTATTCTCCCTGGTGTATAATTTTATATATCATTTATTTTGTCACATGAGCAAAAAACATAAATTAACTCATTTCTTAAACGTTTATTTTATTCAACTTTTTGAAAATCCTAAAAATATGTAAAGATAATTAGGAGTGAAAAAAAAAGTTTAATTACCACTGGAGTTGGAAAAATCACTCTATTAGAATAATTAAAAAAACATTCCAACGTCTAAACACTGGGCTTCAGCCCCATCCTACCCTTTCTGGCTTTGATTACTGCAGTTTTAAATATAAAAATATAAATATCTGAATAAATTAAGTCATTCACCCTTCATTCACCCCTCTAGTTTCATTCACCACAAAATAATTTCATTCACCAGTTTAAGAAGCACTGTTCTAGTGCATGGAATTGCCAAAACAGGCCATGATGCAACCAGTCCTGATACTTTCTACATTACATCCATAGAAGTTTGTTATAGTTTTCAATGACGTGCCAAATCCCTTCAATTTGTAAGAAAGTAGAGGTGCTGGCAAACCTCTTTCATAATTTCATCTTTATGCTTGGGCCCATGACAGGTCATCCAAGAAGTTAACGCCCAGGAATTTGAAGCTGCTAACACAAGTCCACTGCCGACTCACAAATCAAAACTGGTGCATGGTCTCCCAATTTCCCCTTTCTGAAGTCCACAATTGGCTCCTTGGCTTTGTTGACATTGAACGAGAGGTTATTGTTGCAGCAACAGCCAATCAGGCATTCTATCTCTCTCTTGTATACTGACTCATCACCCACCCATGATTCGGTTAACAACAACAAATTTATAGATGGCATTGGGCATGCAATCACTGATTGTGCTTACTGCAAATGCTGCATCCAGATCAAAATGGAGGATTAAACCAGGTCGTTTGACATATTCGGCAGAGGAATAACTGATAAAACTTAATCATGAAAATGTGACATGATTAATGTGGCAGGACCTATACGATAGGATATGTATAATAAATAGTAGGTTGTGGTGGTGTGGCACTGGTGGTGGTGGTGGCAGGAAGATGGAGGGGAGGGGGGAAGTTTGGCACAATGTCGCAGAGACAATTTTCAAATTGAGATTACTACTCATAGAGAGAATTTAGAAATAATAGCAAGTTGGCATAAATTTGTTACATGCAAATCATGGCTATCTGACATAATTGATTTCTTTGTTGATGGAGATGGGTGCAGTAGATATTGTGTATTAAAAGGGATAACTTGGCACAAAATTGATTAAAAGATAAGAGGTAGAGAGTGATTTATTTTCTGATTGAAGATAAGATGCCATGGAGTCTCCCAGGAATTGACTTTTGCATTAATGATTTTCTTGTTTATCTTTATTCATTCACAGGATGCGGGCAACACGGGAAGAACAGCATTTATCGTTCAGATCTAATCAAGCTGGGAAGGTGTCAGTGAGCTACCTGAACTGCTGCAGTCTAGTCCTCTTGCTGAAATGTTGCACTTTGATCTCAACAATCTCCTTGCAAGAGTGGAGCTGCTCTTCAGTACTAATAGAAATCGGTTAACCCCTCGATGACTGCACTCTAGAACTAAGAAACTCCAGAAGCCTGCCCCATGAGGCACATTCTGTCC
Source organism: Malacoraja senta (assembly GCA_038087875.1). Classification (NCBI taxonomy): domain Eukaryota; kingdom Metazoa; phylum Chordata; class Chondrichthyes; order Rajiformes; family Rajidae; genus Malacoraja; species Malacoraja senta. The sequence goes on from CM075988.1 coordinate 15,265,287, forward strand.
CATCTGTGGGAGAATATGCAGTTCCCACACTGGTCACATTTGTCACCTCAGAACCCACAGAACTGGGGTATCCTCCATCTCAAGTCGGAGAAGACGAACTCTCGCAGTGCTTTCGTTAGATTCCACAATGATGAATAAACAGCAAGTCAAGATGCATTTGTATGTATCTGCTGAACCTGGTGGTTTAGAGTTTAGAGATACAATGTGGAAACAGACTCTTTGGCCTATCTAGTTTGCGCCAACCAATGATCACCCCCTAGACTAGTTTGACCCTACGCTTTAGGGACAATTTACAGAAGCCAATTAACCTACAAACCCGCATATGTTTGGAATGTGGGTGGAAACCGGAGCACCCAGAGAAAACCCACACGGTCACATGGAGACGTAATCAGGATCAAACCCAGGTCTCTGGCGCTGTAAGGCAGCAACTCCACCGCTGCGGCACTGTGCAAAAACTTACGTTCTAGGTGATTTAAGTTGCAGATTTTTATATAACTGTCAAAGAAGCCTTGGAACGTATCAGAGGTGTTTTTCAATATGGTACATATTGGAGCCACAATGTCCCTGTCCATGAAATCAAAGTGCATGGAAACAGCCTCTTCTGTGCACCGTGTCTGTGGGCCATTGCCTATAGTAATCCCAATTCACAGCACTCAGTGCATAGCCTTTCAAGCCTTGGTATTTCAATAGCTAATCCAAAGACTTAAAAAATATTGTGAGAGTATTTCCTCCACTATCCTTTCAGGCGTTGCATTTAATCTAAAAGGACTTTCGGCAAGTCCCCTCAAAGTATTCTACCTCTTATCTTAAACCAGAGCCTTCCCATTATAGACACTTCTGATAAGATTTTTTTTTCTCACTATGTACCCTATCTATGCCTCTCCTTGCGTAGTTTACCTCACTCTGATTCCCCCTTCAGCCTTCTCCGCTCCAATGAAAACTAACCCAGCCTTTCTGTCTCTCCTCCTGTCTGAATCACTCCACCTAGGCAACATCCTGATAAACCTCCTCTACACACTCTCTGCATTTACATTCTTCCATAATTGCACACAGTAATCCAAATGTAGTTTAATTCATGTTTTATTAGACTGTGCCGTAACCTCCTTGCTCTTATATTTTATGCCAGCTAATGAAGGCAAGTATTCCGCAAGCCTTCTTAACTACCTTATCAACATTTGTTATTGCCTTCACGACTCCTTGAACATGTGCACCAAGATCCTGCTGTTTTTTTCAGTACTTCCTCAAATCCTATCATTCATTATATATATCCTATCATAAGTATTCCCACATGAATCATTTCACATTTTCAGGATTAAATTTTATCAGTCATTCCTCTGCCCAATATTTCAAGTGTAGTCTCCCCAGGGTCCAATATAATGTAGTCATCTTTACTCTGGAACCTAAATCTTACTGCAATAAAGGCCGACATATCATTTGCCTTCCTAATTGCTTGCAAACGGCACATTAACTTGCAATGATTCATGAACGCAGCTCGCTTTTAACACCAACACCTTTGATCTATCACCACGTAAAAACACTCCGCTGTTATATTTTCTCACTCATATTTTTCAACATTATATTCTATCTGCATGTCCTTATCTATTCACATCCAATATGTATCTAAATGGATGTTCTGTGCATCCTCCTTATAACCCCCTTTGGCACCCAGATTTATAATCATTGAACTTGGATAAATCATTCTTGGTCCCCTCATCTAAACCTATGATGATAAAGAGCTGTGGCCTCACCACATATATCTGCAATACCTGAGTAACAACCTCTCAGTCACAAAATGAACCATTTATTCATACTCTGGTTTCTGTCCTTTAACCAATCCTGAATCAATGTCAGAATATCACTCAATTCCCTTATGCTCAAATTTTGTTTAATAACCAAATGTGTGGTATTATATTGATCATAGAACAGTGAAATACAGGAACGGGCCATTCGGCCCACGATGTTTGTGCCGAACATGATGCCAAGTTAAACTGATCTCACCTGCCTGTACCCGAATCCCAACATTCCCATGTGCTTATCTAAAAGCCTCTTAAGCGCCGCTATCATATCTGCCTCCACCACCACCCCTGGAATGCATTCCAGGCACACACTACTCTCAGTGTATAATACTTGTCCCACATGTCTCCATTAAACGTTCTCCCTCTCACCTTATAGCTATGCCCTCTAGTGTTGGACATTTCCACACTGGGAAAAAAGTTCTGACTGTCTATCCTATCTATGCCTCTCATAATTATATATAGTTCTAACAAGTCTCCCTTCAACCTCCCATTTTCCAGAGTAAATAATCCAAGTCTATCCAACTTCTCCCCATAGATGAAACCCTCTAATCCAGGTAACATTCTGGTAACCCTCTGCACCCTCTCCAAAACCTCCACATCTTTCCTGAAATGGGGTGAGTAGAACTGCACGTAATACTCCAAATGTAGCCTTACCAAATTCCTATACAGCCGCATCATGAATTAAAGTCCTCTCAAGCTGCATATTGAAGGCCTTCTGAAAGTCCAAATACACCACTGGTTACCTCTTGACTTTTCTGCTAATTGCAATCTCGACAAAACATGTACAGCTTTTACAAACATTGTTCTCCTTTCATAAATCTATGCTGACTCTGCTCAATCCTGTTACTATTTTGCTAAGTTCCTTAATAAAAGCATTTTCTGTACTGCTGATAGCAGGCTAACTGGTCCATAGTTCCCCATTGTCTCTCAACCTCCTTTCTAAAAATTGTCATGTTATAATATGTGAGAACGACACTAGAACCAATGAAAATTTGAAAGATGACTATTATTGCATCCACCACCTCTTAGCCATCTCTTTCAAAACCTCTGGATGAAGATCCTCAGCTCCTTGGGATTTCTTGTCATTCAGTCCTATAAATTTAGCCATTTTTATAATAATGCTAATAACTTTCACCTTCTCATTGCTTCTGGACCTGTTCTCCACAATCGTTCAGGTTTCTATGCCCTTTTTCAGTGAAGGCAGATAGGTGTAATTTCTCTACCATATCCTTATTTCCCAATATAATTTCTTCTCTCTATCTATAGAGGACCCATGTTTTCTAGATTATTTTCTTCTTCTGCGTTCCATTTCCTTATAAAAATGTTTCCCAATCTACAGGTATTTTGCAGTTTTAGGCAACATTGTAAATCTTACCCTATAATGTAATACTTCAGCTTCACTTATTAGCCACAACTGGGCTCCTTTTTCTTTAGTGTTTACTTCCCTAAAGGGATATATATTATTTTGTTAATTATGTAAATGTTCTCCATTGCTCGTTTCCAATCGTATATTTTAATGCAGTTTCCTAATCTACCAAAGCCACCCCACACCCTATAACTCTGTAGTTAGTTTGCTTAGGTTTAAGATCCAGTAAACATAGCACAGAGATCTAAAATTGGCAACAGAATTTGAAGGAAAATTAGAAGAATTTTCCTTCAAATTCTGTTGCCAATGTTAGATTGTTAAAGGGTTGTTAAACATGTGATGGATTTTAATTCCATATGAACATTTGAAGGACTATCATTCATGCATTTTTAAGGATGATTGCAAGTACAGGAAAAAGGACTGATTGTAGAGCAATATCAAAAAACCACCACTGGTCTTTGATCAACCCCCCAAACAGTATATAATAGTCTATGATTCTAGCACAACCAATCTTTGTTCACACATGCACACATTTCACCAGGGATGCATTTCTCTGGTTGATTTCTCAAAGGAAGTCCTAAAACTCACTGAAGTGGACTAAGGAAAAAAGCACAGAATGTGGATTCAGGAATCATAACAGTAATTGTGAACTATGCAGCCACCAAAATAGTGGGAAAAGATCAGGAGAAGCAATGCTGAGTGATTTTCTCTCACAAATAATGAGGTACTGGTTCAAATGATCATTGAACCTGGAGCATCTTAATGCATAACTAAATTATTCACCTAACCTACTGAGTCATACATCTAGTAATTTACTGATGACAGTGAATGGATTTCTTGAATGTAACACAATAAGTGTTCATTCATGTGTTAATTACTGTTAAACTACAAAAAATACTGCCTACTTCCAACTTTTGGCACTAAAATTTATATCAAAGAAAGAACACAGTCTCCGTGTTTAAGGAGTATTCAGGAGTATTTAATCTTTACATGTTTAAATTTAATAATGTTCAGTAGCGACTGTTGTGGAGGCACATGGTGCTTTGCACCTCATCATCTTGCACCTGTGTCCTTGGAAGCGTAAAAGCTGACAAAATCTGACATTCAAAAATGAATCTGCCTCAAATAATAACCATCAAAACTTGTCTTCAGAAGTGACTCATTCACATGAACGCATGTCTGAATGGCAGTGAAGCTAAAGGAGAAAAGGAAGGTTGTTTTGCTCACTTTATCCTGAGGCCTGAACTTGGAGTTGATTACTTTCCATGATTTTCAGCTACCCATTTCTCTAGATGGTTTTTCAAAGGGACAGTCCTAAAACTCACTGTCGTTAACTTCGGAAAAAGCACAGAACATGAATTCAGGAATCATAATAGTAATCCTCTTCGTACTCTTCCATATTTCCAGTTTCCCTCTCCTCTGACTCTCAGTCTGAAGAAGGGTCTCGACCCGAAACGTCACCCATTCCTTATCTCCAGAGATGCTGCCTGTTCCACTGAGTTACTCCAGCATTTTGTGTCTATCACAATAGTAATGGTGAACTAAGTAGCCCCCAGAATGACAAGCCAGATAGAAATTTGTACACATGAACGGGGTCAACTCTCCTTCACCCACCTATATCCATGATGATAGTTTAGTTTAATTTATTATTATTCACCAAGATACAAAACGTTGTTTTGTGTATTATCCAGTCAAATCATATCATACATGAGTACAATCTAGCCACACACAACTCAAAGACTGTAACGATTGTAGAGGATGATAGTAAATCTTCTCTTCTGGGACAGCACACAAAGAGTATTAAACTCTTGCATTTATCAAGTCTCAAGTGTCTGCCAATGTTGAGTCCGAGTGTGAGGATATTGACGATGTAGAGAGGCAACCAGGGATCCCTCGTGATGCTGTCGCTGCCTTTCACAGCTGCTGCTGCTCCATGCAGCTGCTGCAGGCTGCAATTGATGAGCTCACTCACCCGGCTGCTGTAGGGCCTCCAGCGGCTGCCTCACCCTCCTGTTTCCACACCATGACCTGCAACCCATGGTCCTTTAGACAACCGTGCCGACTAAAGGAAAACTTGAGTTGCCACCATCCTGCAGCTGCACCTCCACTTCCGTGCATTGTGTCACTCATACCCTACACAAACTCCAAGCTAACAGAAATTCAAGCATTCTGGGCGACACAGTGGCGCAGCATTGGGTTGCTGCCTCACAGCGCCAGGGACCTGGATTCGATCCTGACTACGGGTGCTGTCTGTATGAAGTTTGCACTTTTATTTTCAGTTCAGTTTAGTTTTTTGTCATGTGTACCGAGGTACAGTGAAATGCTTTTGTTGCGTGCTATCCAGTCAGCAGAAAGACAATCCATGATTTCAATCGATTACAATCATACGTTCTTCCTGTGACCCCGTGGGTTTTCTCTGGGTGCTTTGGTTTCCTCCAATACTCCAAAGAAATACATGTTTTAGGTCAATTGACTTTTGTAAAAATTGTTAATTGTCCCTAATGTGTAGGATACTGCTAGTGTACGAGTACGAACGTTGGTCAGCACAGACTCGGTGGGCCGAAGGGCCTATTTCCAAGTTGTATCGTTAAAGTCTAAAGTAATTCCAACTTATTCCTTCAATGCCTGAGGACATGAATTCCCTCCTTGTTCTCTTAAGGTACAACATTCCTCTGAAAACCAGAGTGTTGGTTTTGGGGTCCGTGTTGTCAACATTGGGGACTGACAGAAACTAAGACACTTGGATGACATGACTTGGCTCCAGGTGTAAATATGAACAAGGCTTGCCAGTGCCTCTACTTCCTTGGAAGTTTAAAGAGATTCAGCATGTCATCGATGCAGTTGTACTGCAGACAATATCCTGGCTGGTTGCATCATGATATGGCAATTTCAATGCACAGGAGTGCAAGAAGATGCAGAGAGGTGAGGCCAATCCATCAAGGGCACAGACCACCCCAACAACAAAAACCTTTACATGAGATGCTGCACACCTCCCGATTAACCAACTGCTACTTCCAAAACAACTATCAGGTTCTGGAACCAAGCTGCACAACCCTAATCATAACATGGCAATGGAACACTATGGACCTCCTTTTGTATTACCTAGGGCTTTATTTTTCAAATCATGTTTCACACAAATGCCGTGTTATTTTTTGCACAGCCTTTTTCCTTTTTACTGTCTCGCAGAATTTGTGTGTAATTTACGTATTATTTAGGTACAATTTATGTTTTTGTGTGTTGTCTGAGTCTATGTGCCTGTGACGCTGCTGCAAGCTAGATTTTCATTGTACCTGTACCTCACCGTACTTGTGCATATGACAACAATCTCAACTCGACTTGACCACGATGTAGCTGCAGTCACGAGTGTTTTATTGTCATATGTCCCATATTAGAACAATGAAATTCTTACTTGCAGCCGCACTACAGAATATGTAAATATAGAACACTATAAACAATATAATAAACGAGAGAAATATAGTTCAGTGTACTCTCATACACGCACTCACAAATACACATATATTTTGATCATATATTATATATATATATATATAATATATATTATACATATATATATAATATAATATATATTATATAATTTATATAATATACATATATATAAATATATATACACAACAAACAATAATAGTGCAATCATAACAATTGCTCTGGATTCACTCACTGTGATGGGCTGTTTCTAAACCATGAGTCATGCGATACAGACCATTTAGCGAGTTGTGCTTGTGCCAGTTCATTGGAAATTTATTTGTTATCTACACATCTCATCAAATGTTTCTGCTCCAAGCTTTTATCCAAATCCATTTTAAATCTGTACGGAAATGTTGCGGTTAGATTACAAATCAATGAAGATACATTACAATTGTATTTTCTCTTTTTATCTGCACAGAAACAGAATGTAATTTATGATTTCAATTACTTAAAATAGACCAATAACATATAATTTATGTGACCTGTCCCTTTTGTGGTGTTGCAAAAACAACACATCTGTCCACTTGTGTAGGAAGAAAATGCAGATGCTGGTTTACACCAATGATAGACATAAAAATCTGGAGTAACTCAGCGGGTCAGGCAGCATCTCTGGAGAAAAGGAATAAGTGACGTTTCGGGTCGAAACCCTTCTTCAGACTGAGAGTCAGGGGAGAGGAAAACGAGAGATATACTTGATGCTCATGACCTTGAGTGTTCTGGAACTGAAACTGCATGAACTAGACCCCAATCGTTCTGATGATTAAGAACCCTAATGTTTGGGGTTCCAGGTGTTCTGAGTCTTGAAACCCTAACTGCCTCATAGTCAGGAACCACAAGGTGCCAGAGACACCAGTGTCTGATGTTTGCAATTCTGTGTTTTACTTGCTCTGCTGTCCTCATGTACAAAGAGGTTCATTCGAGGGAATTGCAAGAAAAACAATTAAACACTCACCTCCTCCTATCCCTTAAATCGGAAAGCAACGGGTGTCAAATATGCAATGTTTAATAATCCCCAAATTCTTTAGATTTCATAAAGAGAAATGTTTAGGATTATATAATCATACCAGTAGAAAGATGGTAAGTGATGAAGAATGTTTTGAATGGGGTTTACAACATATTTATTGTATCCAAGTGCTTCAACCAGTGACGTCCACCAATTATGGCAGGTTTGGGGCACCTTTCGAATGAACAACCCATTTATGCCACAGTTGATGAATGAATCACTCCCTTACACTATCTGGGGATCTGGTATATTTTCCAATTGCAAACAGAAATATCTGAGTTTTAACTTTTGCACAAAGTGTGGACCAGAGTCCATTACTTGGAGAAGAGTTGGGAAAGAAAGTGGGATAGATAAAGGATTGTAGCAAGTAAGAGGGCACATGGGAAGAGGAAGATGGAAGAGTAGAGAGAGGTCGTCAGGTTAAAGATGGTGAGAGGACTGAGAAGGAAGCAAAAGGATGATGAAAGCATGGGGGGGGGGGGGGGAATGGAATATTGGAGTGGGGTAAATGAGAGGAAAAGGAAAAAGGCGAAGACATAGCTAGGAGGGAGAAGAAAGTTAGTGAGGAACAGGAAGGGAGAGTGGGGCAAGGGGAGTGAGCTTCCCAGCTGCTTGCTTTCAAGACAAGTTTAAGATGAATGTTATTTGTTCGAACAATGTGGGTTCCTTAGTTCACCAATTGAACCCTAGTACAAGGGACAAATCTTATCCTGCTACATGTAACAAAAACGATTGGCCTTATTTTAAGAATTTAGATACAGACTGTTTCTGATAGTAATGAGTTTAAGACCCAAGATACAAGATTAGATGTGAGAGCTACAGAACAGAGGGCAGGTAAAATGTTTACACAATACATTATGAGTTGTGAGAGTCATGATAGAATTCACTCCCAGGGGTTTTGGTTGAGGCAATTCCATCATGGAGAATCTATTGTGGAGATTAGACATGAGCATACGAAGGAAAGGGCATTGATAAGATATGGAAAAATGATAAAGTAAATGTGATCGAAGCTATTTGCTGGGGAGGATGGTAAATGCAAACTGGCAGAGTCAGTGGCTTGTTTCTGCATTGTGTGTAATTCCTGTGCAGACACATCAGTCAATGTTATTGGAGGAGGCCAGCTAACCATCGCACTCATGCTGATGCTAGCCTTCCATTTCAGAAAAAGCCATTTATTTTCCTGCCTTATCTCAGTACTCCTTAAGATTTATCTCAAATATTTTCCTGGCATCAGTCACCAGCTGCGGTAATGGATGATAACTACTTTAGTGGCCTCCTCTTACATACTTCCTCTTCCATGACTGGTGACCAGAAACAGGCCCATTCCTGCCATTGCTTTCAACAACACTCTGTGTAGTTCAATGGGCAAAACACACCTATGCAGTGCCGCACCCGGAGCACATCAACAAATGCAGATCTCCACCGTGTGACATTTACCCCTTTAGAGACCATCACCCGGAGCCTTCCACAGCTTGCGGTTGGATTGAGGATTGAAAAAGTCATCGTAGATGGGAAAGAAGTGTTATTTCTATATCCAGGACACCCAGAACAGCTACTCTTCTACAACTATCAGGTTCTTGAACCAAGCTGAACACCTAATCCTAACTCAACAATAGAATACTAGTGTCGTCCACCACTTGCACATCTTTGGGAGTTATTGTTTAAATTATTTATTTTAGATATTTTATTTGTAATTCGTGTATATTACGTTAATTTATTTGTGTGTGTTTGACTGACTCTATGTGCCTGTGATGCTGCTGCAAGCAAGATTTTCATTCTATCTGTACCTCACTGTTTTAGTTTTACTTTTAGTTTTAAAGGTACAGCATGGAAATAGGCCCTGCAGCCCACCGAGTCCATCGATCACCCGTCACATTAATTCTATGTTATCCCACTTTCCCATCTACACCTACACATCTTTGGGATGTGGGAGGAAACTGGAACACCCAGAGGAAACACAAGCAGTTACAGGGAGAGCGTCAAACTCCATACAGTATCCATGGTTAGGATTGAACCTGGGTTTCTGGCACTGTAAGGCAGCAGCTCTACTAGCTGCGCCACTGTAATTGAGCATATGACAATAACTCGACTTAAATTAATTCAATGATACTAGACCTAAGCACTTAATTCTACAGAAAGCTCCAAGCTCCAATTAGGACTGTTCCTCACAATCCATCCAGATATGAATGGTACCCAGAATCTAGTCTCCATCTCAGCAAAATTCCTTTTTCTTTGTTAAATGATTTAATTTGTAGACTAGTTGTTGTAATTTAACAATATATTAACTTTCTACATTGTTTAATCTGGCATCAACATTTTCAATAATCATAATAAGAATGCTATCTGCACCCTTCTTGGATACTGGAAGGAACTGTTCTCGGACATGAAAGCAACCTGCGAACTCTGATGTAGTTTACAGTGGCGCTTGAGCTGAGCAGCTCCCAAGGAAGAGTATTTTGAAGATAGACACAAATGCTGGAGTAACTCAGCGGGACAGGCAGCATCTCTGGATAGAAGGAATGGGTGACGAAGGAATCGGGTCGAAACCCTTCTATTTTGAGTTCTTGTTTACCAGGCTGCAGATCAGAAGAGTTGGACACACGTTGCCACCTGCTGGTGGCCACTTAAACTGCATTGGTGGCTTTGCAGTCAACTTCTGTCGCTGTTTACATGTGTGCACTGCAGCATTAGTGCAGACACATGAGTATGTTAGGCAGTCAGCAAATTTCTGAGCACATGAAGGATATTTAGCTTGGGTTTTAAAGAGGATAGGAATTTTATTAATCCACAAGGAAATTACTGAGATTTTGACAAACAGAATTTATTTTGTACACCCAAAAACATTTAATAAATCGCTAAATAAATTACTTTACAAAGACACCTTGTGCACAGTTCACATCACAGATGGAATAATGCCCTTTAGAGTAGTAGGTAGCAAGAGGAAATGTACACCTCTGAAGGTGACAAGGCTGGTGCTGTGCATTTGTTGGTTAGTGCTGAAATCTCTCTTGGTCACCACTAGCTTACCTTTCCTTGTATGAAAATAATATAATCAGCAATTGTTACTGATGATACTAACAGCACTATAAAAGGATGGAAGTGCTGATTGCAGTTAGAAGCAAAGCAAGTTTGATGCAAATAAATAAATAAAAATTTACAGAATTGAAGAAAATATTGATGAAAGAGGGCAGATGCACAGCTTGGGATTTGGGATTGAGGATTGAAAAAGTAATCATAGAAGGGAAAGAAGTGTGATTTCTATATCCAGGACACCAAGTACAAAAAAAGGATTTGTCCCAGACAGTGAATAAAATAGAGTTTCGTAGACTGCAGTTTTGGAACTTCAATGAAAAAATGTGAGAACCACTGCACAAATCAAGGGTACAAAAGCCTTTTCCTGATCTGGTACAATAGGCTTGTGGTGAGGGACAACCTTTTCATGTCCCTTTTCATGTACAGCAGTCTTGAGAGTCTGAATGCCCTGCTCGTGCTTCTGTGCAATACTTGTGGGACTGGGGGACTTATTCCTATATAGGCTTGGGAATTGAAATAACTCCTCTTGTGCCTCTATAAGAGGCTTATGTGGCTGAATGGCTTATTCTGCTTTCTTTGTAATGGATAATGGGGCTGAATGGCCTACTTTGGTTTCAATGAAATTTGGGTGAAGGAATCTCCTCGTGTTCCAATGCAAAAAAATCACAAGCTGAACTGTATTTGCCTATTTCTCTGTGACTCTTTCATGGAACAAAACGGATTCCCCCTGTTAATGTGTAAATGATGCCGTATATTCAATATGAAATTACGAAAGATGGGAGGCTTTCTTTGGGTGAGAGGTTTATCAGAAGATCTAACAGACCACATATCTGCAGGGATAAACAATTGATGATTATATGCATAATTGGATGATGCAGTAACAAATGGCATAGGAATCTAATATTATTGCAATCTGCTTAAACTCCAGCCTACAAATAATGTAATGGCATGTGGGGGTTTTCACACTCAGAACATGATTTCACTTAAAAACGAATGGAAGAGATGCAATGAAGCAGAAACTGCATGAAAAACTCAGCAGGGCAGGCAGCATCAATGGTGAGAGAAACAAAATTAATGTTTCAGGTTGAAGAAATAGAGAAATGCAAGGGGGATGGGCAGGAAAATCTTCGAGAAGAAACATTAAGTATGATGAATGAGCAGGGAAATGGTAGCTTACTCCTGATAACAATGGCACAAAACTGCACTGATCAGGAATCGTACACAAACCAGAAAAGGCCATTTGGTCCAATCACTCTACCTGGGCCTTTATTTTAAATGTAAGTAACTAGCAATCAATCATACTCTTTCTAGATCCCTTCAGTCCCCTTGCTTTACAGTCAAACTCCTTGCTTTACAGCCTATACTGATCCAGCGCAATGAGCTTGTGGTGTGGGACGACCTCTTCATGTTCCACTACAACAGTCTTAAACTCCATTTTATCCACAGTCTGGACAATTTATTATTGCATCCTATTTTGTTGTGCTTGGTGCCCCGGATAACTGTTACTTATCTGAACATTAGTTAAATATCCACATCTTTCAAGTGTTTCCATTTCCTGAAGGGCAGTTGTTGAAAGGCCTAAAAATGAAAGGACTAGATAGAGTGGATATGGAGAGGATTTTTCCAGTAGTGGGAGAGTCTAGGATCAGAGGGCAAAGCTTCAGAATAAAAGGACATACATTTAGAATGGAGATGATGAGGATGTGGAATTCATTTCCACAGATGGCTGTAGAGGCTAAGTAAAGTGGAGTTTGATAGGTTCTTGATCAGTAAAGGCGTCAAAGATTATGGCGAGAAGGCAGGAGAATGGAGTTGAGAGAGAAAAGTAGACCATCAAATGGCGGAGCAGACTTGATGGGCTGAATGGCCTAATTCTGCTCCTATGTCTTATGTTGGGAAGTTTGAAGAGGATAAAGATCCTCCTCCAAGGTCAAAAATAAATCCCAAGAATGGCTATTTGGTGGCTCAGCTACCTGATCAAAGATGGGTGACACAGAACAGCGCAAATGGCCTCAACTACCTATCAGGTAGAAAAATACCAGGTTCCTGCTTCTGATCTCTCTGAGGACCAAGACTCCTCCCACATTCCTCTGCCAACATTCATTATCTAGGTCTGCACGTGATTAACAGCACTCTGCTAAGGTCACCATCATTGAACGGTTGCACACTAAAGTGATAAACTGAAGTGACGGGGGAACAGAAGTCCTGGACACCAGTTACCATGCAATTAGTTTGTTTAAGATCATCACATGCCAATGACTATAGCCAAAATAATCAGGGCCCACACTAGAGCGATGTCATAACTGATGCAGAGACAATGTGCTAGTCAGACACCACCGGGAATACTGGTGGTGCCTGACCTCAGAAAAGTGACCATCAGGAGCTACCTGCAATACATATCTTACTGTGAAAAGAATCCACCTGCCAAAGGCATTCAAGAATGACAAATAAATAAAGGAAACCAGATGGCTGAGGATGGAGTTCATTTCACGTCACTTTGTTAAGCTAGCAAACTTTCTTTGTGTGCCCGTTGATCTGTGGGTGTACACTGAGTCGGCTCCGCTCCCTCCATGTCTTGTATTTGTGAATGCTCTTCCTCCAGGCAAATCTGGCAATGCTCACCATGAACACCCAGGACACCATGTACATGGCAACGCCTCCCAGCTTCACAATCGGGAGGGGCACGGGGGAAGATAACTCACAGTACAACAATCTGGCGCCAACCCCAATCCGCACGCTGCAAAACAGTACAATGAACAGAATGTCCACGATATCTCCCAGCAAAGTGTGGTAACACCCAGTTTGTCGAAGGAACCAGCGAGCCTGGAGGAACGGATTGGTGACTTCACTGCCGAAGATGACTGCGTTTACCTCTGTAGCTGACTGCTCCAAAGCTAACACCATGCCAATGCCCAGGATACTGAGGCTGTGGTGAGACAACATCACCAGACCTTCCGTTTTGAAATAGATGCACCAGCACATGTCAAATATAAAATAGCCCAGTGACAGGCACAGCACTTGGGTCTGAAGCTGTGTGTTTGGAGACCCTAAAAAATATAAATGCACGTTGCATTTAACACTTTCAGTTAAAATATTTATCCATTCAATAACTCTCTCCAGATGAAAACTGACATTTCCAATACTTATAGTGTGTTTCCATCACAGTTCGTTTATTCTCTTGGCTTACATTACTTGTAATTAAGTTATAAATTAACAAACATGCAAAATAATATGTCTGATGCAAACCTCAATTAAAAATGAAAAGGTTGAAAATACTCATTAATGCCTGGGGTGAGAGAAACAGATTTTATGTTTCAGTCACTATTTTACATGAGAACTGCATGGGGAGCCTCATCAGACCAATGAGAACCGATGAGGCTTTTGATACCAAGGTCACAGAGCCTCCTCAAGCGGATGTTGAGTAAAACACTGTGATCCACTCAGTCAGCGGATAGAGAAACTATTCCTACAGCAACGGGACCAAGTACTCCACAACAACTCAGGAGCACTCATGAGAAGGTCAAGTTCAACTCCATTTTTAGGAAGGAAAATCAGGCAGGTTTAGCTGATATTGCTCTTGTATATCTGACCTTGTCATCAACACTGTCCCTATACTAACCTTGTCACCTCACACTGCCCCCTACACACACTGACCGTGTCAACTCACATTGCCCCCACACTAACCATGTCACCTCAAACTGCCCCTACACTCTCACCTTGTCAACCCACACTACTACACTAACCTTGTCAACCCACACGGGCCCTACAAACTCTGACCTTGTCACTCCACACTGCCCTACACTAACGTTGTCACCTTGCACTGCTCTTACACAGCCTGATCTTGTCACCCCCACATTGCTCCTACACAGGCTGACCTTGTCACCCCAAATTGCTCCTATGCACTCTGATTTTGCAACCTCGCACTGCTCTCATACACTCCCACCTCTTTGACTCACACCACTGTAATATCTGCTGCACATTGGTCTCCCATAGTAAAGCATGCACAGAAGCAAAACCTCATGACTTGACACGGCCGCATACACTCTAACCTTGTCACCTCACACTGCTCCCTAAGGAATGACTTGACCAGCCAAAGAGCAAACTACAGAGCCTCAGCATTTCCAGACGAGCATGAAGAGGAAGGAATCTCGTGAAGACTGGTAAATTCACCCTTGAATAAACAAATGCATAATTCCCTGCTGAGTATGTCATATGGCTGGAAGGGAAACAGAAATGTTGAAATGTTTTGTTGCTTGAGCTCTTTATCCTGTTGCACTATCATTATGCCTGAAATTCCCATGTCTTGGGGATTATCCCAACAATATTAGACTCACTAGGCTTCCCCAGGAAGCAAATCACATGAGTTATGTTCATACTCTGGAGATTGAGCTGTTTGTTAGCTCTTGCTCGGCCTCAGAGGGACTCCAAACACATCAAACAAAAATAAATCACTTTGTTCAAATGCAGGTGAACAACAGTAGAAATTTAGAGACGGATTTGCCATTTCTTAACTACAACCTTAATTTATACGTGAGCACGCTTAATGTTATCTATTACATCCAGTGTCACCCCTGGGTCAGTCTGTTTCAGAAATCGATGGGCAGAACATGACTTTGCATCATCTCTGAGTGATTTATTTAGAATGTAATCTTCTTTCTCCAGGGTCAACACAGACAAATATGATGCAGCCAAGCACAGTGCTTGCAACAAAGCAAACTAGTCAAGCAGAGGCTGCAAATGCCCTGGGTTCAGGAGTCGTATAAAGCGAACAAAGATAGGTTAGATTAAGCCCACCGCAAACCAGTCTCTGTGGAACTACCAGTCTGTCAAAGCCAGCTCCTGCTTGACTCCATCCAATTGGTCAATGTAAGAATAAAACAGTGTGATAATCTTCTGCTAACGGCATCATACTCCAGAACCCACCTGGATGAGTAAATGGCCAAGGCCCATCTATAAATCCAACGTATCCAGAGAGACAGACAATGAGAACGCCATGTACGAGGGTTACCAGGCGACAGCTCCACTCACAGCAGCGCTGACAGTTCAGCTGACAGAAGAAGATGTAAATTGACACCCAGCAAATCAAACTGCAAAACACCAGGAGCAGGGGGGCAGCCATCTCACTGGAAAGAAGGAAAATATCATTACGTGCACACAGGTACTGTCAGCTGCCGGGTTGGGGACAGAATTGGACAATGGAGTAAGCAATCTGTTTGCAAAGTGCATTACTAGATTTACCAAAACTATCTGGAGACAGTCAGAGGGTAGTGACAATGCCAGGTCAGAGGGCAGCTCCCACTCAGCTAAGACGCAAGGATAGAGAGTTATAAAAAATTGACTTTCTTATTAGATACAGATTCATCTAGATTAATAAATCCCTTAAGGTCAGTTCCACTATAGCGGAATCCCTGCGGTGATTGATGTAAAACCTATCTGACTGCGTTCAAAGTTCCTTCTTATTCAGGACGAAGGCCTGTTAAACTAATAGTTTAACAAAGCTCTCACTTGGGCAGCCTCCAACTCCAAGTATTATGGTGAATGTATACTCCAGACAATTAATTAGACATCACTTTGGCACTGTCGACGGAACTTCTTGATTGCATTACAGTGTATAACTCAATTCCACATATCTAGGTGGGTGTATTGTTGGCAAGGCTGGATCCTATTGTCCATCTCTAGTTTCACCTTGAGAGGATGGTGCGGCACTGCATTCTTGAACTGCAGCAGACAATGCTATGAGATGCTGAGCATCATTAGAACAGGAAGAGGCCATTTAGCCCCTCAAACCTGATATATATCCATTCAATTGCTTCCCGTTGATCTACTTCTCCAATCCATACACCCATCTTTGCCATTTAGCCCTTTAAGTCCATTGCAGCACAGGAACAGGCCCTTCAGCCCACTTTATTTGTACCAAACATGATGCCAAGTTAAACTAATCTCATCTGCCTATACATGATCCATATCCCTCTATTTCCTACGTATGTGCGTATCTAAAAACCTCTTAAATGCCACTATTATATCTGGCTCCACCACCACCCCAGGCAATGTGTTCCAGGGCCCCACCACTCTCTGGGAACAAAACTTGCCCCACACATCTCCATTAAACTTTCCCACTCTCACCTTACCTTTGTCCTCTCCACCCTGGGAAAAATATTTCTATACTAATACTATACTAATAGATACTAATATTAATTTTAGGAAAAAATTTCAGACAATCCAAAACTGGGGTCATAAGTATAATAAGATAGCTACTATTGAATTCTATAGCAAAATTAGACAAAATGTCTCAGAGCATTAGAATGCAGAACTCATTGCTAATATAAGTGGTTAAGTACAATAATTTGGATGATTTTTAAAGGAAACTAGATGAATACATGAGAGAAAAGGAACAGAAAGACCAGAGATGAAGCAGATAGATAGGGAGGAGATTAAGTAGGGTTTAATCATCAGCACAGCCAATTGGCCAAATTACTTCTTTCTATGCTGATTATTCTCTGTAATGCTTCCTGGCTTCACTCCTAATGGTCTCGTTCCATTTTTAAATCAACATTACCAAAACTAATCTGGACTATTATCTTGTCGATTCTAAAGCCTGCTTTTAAAAAACTGCCCTGGAAATATTCTAGAAATTCATTGCTGTTGCAAATTGTGGTCTTCTGACGCCTCGTAAAAATGTAAATCTTCTGTTATAAATCCTTTACCTTCACTACAACCTATTACTACAACCTATTCTCATCTCGGTATTTATGTTCCACTATTGCCAGGAAAATATAGACAACTCCCCCTGGAGCTCTGCACTCTTTCCTGTTTCTGCTCTCAGGAAAACAAGTTGATTAGTCTGTCATTATACCTCAATATAACTCCCATTTCCTTATGATTGTCGATACATTATCTATAGGAAACAGATTTTATACAACCTTTAATGCAAGAGTCCTGTGATCCCCATTAGGGAAGAGGTGACATTGAGCCCAGTTGCTAGCTTCAGGTTGGTGTAAATCAGGCCCTTGCGTTAAATCTCGTTTATCTGCTGTGCTTGGTAATTTAGTGATCACTGGCTCTAGGGCTTAGATTAGAAACAATTCTAACAGTCAGCTTAAGCAATTTACTGGGTCAATCATGCTTATTACATTCGCAATGTCACAATCGGAACAGGATTAAAGCCAGTCTTTTTCACTGTCTCCTTCTCTATCTTTGTCCCAGGCTCAGCTTTTTCCTTCACCCAATTCCTCAATTTGTTGGAGTAAAGAACAGACAATTTGGCCCAACTATTTTGTGCTGGTATTTGTATACATTCCCTTCCACTGTATCTATCCCCTCTCAGCATTTAATAAATCTTTTATTTTGTTTTCACTTGTGCAATAATTAGTTTTAGGAAGTATCGACGCTATTTGCCTCAACCACTTCCTGTGGTGGTTACATCCACATTTTAACCATACTCTGACTTAACAAATGTCACTTATTTCCTCATTATTTATTAGCAACTTTGTTGTATGCATGTTTTTTTCAGGATTCTCCCGCAAGGAAGCATTACCTCTGATTCAACTTAATCACTTTCAACATCTCTATTGTGACATCTCAAGTTGTGTTTTCTCCAGTAGAAAGAAATTATTCAGTCTTTGTCAACAAATGTCGTGGATATGGTTTCTTTCTTGAACATCATTCTTGCAGTTTCTCTTATTTCTACGATATAATAAAGACCAGGACATTGTACAGTACTCTCAGTGGGGTCTCAGCAGAGCCTTATGGAGCTGCAATATATTTTTGCTGGCCATTACTTTCTGCTACAAGGAAGAAAATCCTTGCAATTTGTCAACATTTGTCAGTAATTTGTGAGCCTGTAAGTGGACATTCGATTGGTTCACCAAGAGACATAAATCTCTTTTTTTGTCTTCTCCAATCAGATTGTGCTTTAATATTTTCCGTAAATTCTTCCTGTAAAAGTGCATCAACATATTTTTATTCTTACTGAAATTCATTTATCACCTGTAGTGCAGATTTCAAGTTCCTAATGTTTTCTTGTAATATGTGGCAATCTTTGTTATTTCTGTCAGAACAACTAGTAGAATTTTGGAGATTTTGCTTGTTGGTATTATCTACAACTTTTCATATAGCAAGATATTCAATTATTTGTCCAATCATGACCTTAAATTATGATTATCAGTTGTTCCAGTGCCCAACTTGTAAAACACCACACACAAGCTTCCTCCAATCAAAATAACTACCCTCGACCTGTGCTTTCTAATTATTTTAGGCAATTTGCTTTCTATTTAGGTATCTGTTTCCTGCTGGAAATGGCCCAACCTTTGTACCGCATTCTACTGTTTAGGATGTTTTGAAACTGCATGTATATGACAAAAACATTGTGATGAAGAACTGATGGTGAATCAGAAGTGCGCAAGAGATCTACCAATCAACCGATATCCACGCATGGATTTCTCAATGCTGACAAGAACATTTACAGCTTCAACATGGGGCAGCACACTTGCACAGCTGGTAGAGCAGTTGCTTCACAGCGCCAGAGATCCTGGTTCGATCCTGACCCCAGGATCCTGAGCCATCGGGTGGAGTTTGCATGTTTCCCCTGACACCGTGTGGGTTTCCTCCGGATGCCCCAGTTTTACAAAAGATGTCGGGTTTTGTAGGTTAATTGGCCTCTGTAAATTGCCCATTGTGTGTAGGGAGTGAATGCGAAAGTGGCATAACATGGAACTAGTGTGATCGATCGTCGGCGTGGACCTGGTGGGCTGAAAGGCTTGTTTCCATGCTGTATCTCTAAAAGTAAAACTAAAAAACAAAACATGCAAGGACCTACTCTGCTGAGAGCCAAGAGTGCAGAATTTAATGGAGACACAGAAAGAGAGTGAACTGCTGGGTTATTGATCTTGAAATTGACTATTGCCTCTAATGCACTAGCACAGCTGCTATTGGACACATAAAAGACCAAGACCTCAAACCTGGCACCTAGTTCATGAACTATTGAGCAGGTATGATCCCTACCATTGTACACGTCTCAGTCTCAATGGACAACCTGTAGCAGGGATCTCAACGTTTTGGAGAAGTACTACACTGGCCTCCACAAAAACCTTCTATGAACTAATGTCAACATCCTTTCCCCAGTTATTAACCCTGCATCTTGGCTCTGACAATGCTCAACTATCCCTGTTGTTGGTTCATATTATCTTCATTTCTGACACAAGACTCTGACCCACGCACGCAAATCTGAGCTCCATCACAGCGAGAAATTTCCAGAAAATATTTCCAAATTACTTGCAAGATCCTTATGAAAAAAAATTATGCCGTCCTCACTGACCTCTGGGAATTCCAGACCATGACCACAGAAAATGAAGGAGAATTATCTGAAAAAGCACTGTGATAGGAGTTACAATTACAATTCTCTGGAATTGGTGCACAGTATAGGCCGTGCATAAAAAACAGAAAGAGCACTCAACATCCAGAAGTACTCACCCCGTCACCTGCTCTGCTTGTAGTAAAGACGGTAAACCCTGGAATGAGATCTTTGGCCACCTCAGAATTGGAGTAGACACAAGTCATCCTCAACCCCAAAGGATTGCCTAAAAGGGAAAATATGACAAATATACTGAATAATACATGACGACTGTCAATCTTCCCTCATAGTTGACCCTCTCCTCCTCACTTTTTATCCTTCCATTAGTCCATTCCCTCCCTTTGTTGACCACCTTTCTCCCCCACTGGTCACCTTTCCTCTTTAACAATGTCGCTCCTCCTCTCTAGCAACCTTTGGGGAATGCATCTCAAATGCCCATTACAATCAGCTTTTTAAAACCCATGATGAGGACCCAGGATCAGTACCACCGGGCATTGAGGCAGGAGAGGTTTCTATGGAAACCTTGGCGAGGATTGAGGAGGCCCTGGGCCCGACCCCTCCACCTACACCCCGCCTCCTCCACCAGGACCCCGCCCCCTCAACCCAGACCCGCCCCCTCCACCAGGACCTCCACCCAGACCCCGCCCCGTCCACCAGGACCTCCACCCAGACCCCGCCCCTCCACGGGCTGCGCCTCCACCATAGGCCAGGCTTCCTCCACCCAGACCCGCCTCCCTTGTCGAAGCCCCGCCTCCCCCAGGCCCCGTTCCCCTAGATCCCGCCCCCTCCCATAGGGCCCCGCCTCCTCCACAGGCCCCGCCTCGCATGAGGCCAAGTCCGCCTCCATGGCCTGACCGCCCAGGTCGCTAACGGTAACCATGGTTGCGGCTCCTCTGCTGCCTGACACCAGCCTTCTCTTCAGCGCTGTCACGGACGCACACACGTGTTGGCCTGAGCCTCTCCTCTCCCGATGGCGCCGCTCACCCGGCGGCCTCCGGCAGCAGCGCCATCGGCCGACCGGCAGCAGGGTCTGCCTTGCTGCCAGCTGCTGGAGAACCGGCGCCGACCATCCGTCCGCAGTGGGGGCGGGGCTGGAGCTGGAGACTGGGACATGCCTGTGGGGGCGGGGCGTGCCCGACGTGACGTGTGTGTGGGCGGAGGCTGTGTGTAGGGGCGGGGCTAGATCCTGTGGTGGGACTTGTCTGTGGGGGTGGGGCCTGTCTGTGGGGGTGGGGCCTGTCTGTGGGGTGGGGCCTGTCTGTGGGGGGGGCCTGTCTGTGGGGGTGGGGCCTGTCTGTGGGGTGGGGTCAGTATGTGGGGGGGGGGGCTGTCTGTGGGGTGGGGCCTGTCTGTGGGGGGGGCCTGTCTGTGGGGGGGCCTGTCTGTGGGGGTGGGGCCTGTCTGTGGGGTGGGGTCAGTATGTGGGGGTGGAGCCTGTCTGTGGGGGTGGGGCCTGTCTGTGGGGGGGGCCTGTCTGTGGGGTGGGGCCTGTCTGTGGGGGTGGGGCCTGTCTGTGGGGTGGGGCCTGTCTGTGGGGGGGGCCTGTCTGTGGGGGTGGGGCCTGTCTGTGGGGTGGGGTCAGTATGTGGGGGGGGGCTGTCTGTGGGGTGGGGCCTGTCTGTGGGGGTGGGGCCTGTCTGTGGGGGGGCCTGTCTGTGGGGGTGGGGCCTGTCTGTGGGGGTGGGGCCTGTCTGTGGGGGGGCCTGTCTGTGGGGGTGGGGCCTGTCTGTGGGGGTGGGGCCTGTCTGTGGGGGGGCCTGTCTGTGGGGGTGGGGCCTGTCTGTGGGGGTGGGGCCTGTCTGTGGGGGTGGGGCCTGTCTGTGGGGGTGGGGCCTGTCTGTGGGGGTGGGGCCTGTCTGTGGGGGTGGGGCCTGTCTGTGGGGGGGCCTGTCTGTGGGGGTGGGGCCTGTCTGTGGGGGTGGGGCCTGTCTGTGGGGGTGGGGCCTGTCTGTGGGGGTGGGGCCTGTCTGTGGGGGTGGGGCCTGTCTGTGGGGGGGCCTGTCTGTGGGGGTGGGGCCTGTCTGTGGGGGGGCCTGTCTGTGGGGGTGGGGCCTGTCTGTGGGGGGGCCTGTCTGTGGGGTGGGGTCAGTATGTGGGGGTGGAGCCTGTCTGTGGGGGTGGGGCCTGTCTGTGGGGGGGCCTGTCTGTGGGGGTGGGGCCTGTCTGTGGGGGTGGGGCCTGTCTGTGGGGTGAGGTCAGTATGTGGGGGTGGAGCCTGTCTGTGGGGGTGGGGCCTGTCTGTGGGGGGGGGCCTGTCTGTGGGGGTGGGGCCTGTCTGTGGGGTGAGGTCAGTATGTGGGGGTGGAGCCTGTCTGTGGGGGTGGGGTCAGTATGTGGGGGTGGGGCCTGTCTGTGGGGTGGGGTCAGTATGTGGGGGTGTGGCATGTCTGTGGGGTGGGGTCAGTATGTGGGGGTGGGGCCTGTCTGTCGGGTGCGGTCAGTATGTGGGGGTGGGGCCTGTCTTTGGGGGTGGGGCCTGTCTGTGGGGGTGGGGCCCGTCTGTGGGGGTGGGGCCCGTCTGTGGGGTGGGGCCTGTCTGTGAGGGGGGCCTGTCTGTGGGGGTGGGACCCGTCTGTGGGGGTGGGGCCTGTCTGTGGGGGTGGGGCCTGTCTGTGGGGGTGGGGGTGGGGCCTGTCTGTGGGGTGGGGTCAGTATGTGGGGGTGGGGCCTGTCTGTGGGGTGGGGCCTGCCTGTGAGGGGGGCCTGTCTGTGGGGGTGGGACCTGTCTGTGGGGGTGGGACCTGTCTGTGGGGGTGGGGCCTGTCTGTGGGGGTGGGGGTGGGGCCTGTCTGTGGGGTGGGGTCAGTATGTGGGGGTGGGGCCTGTCTGTGGGGTGGGGCCTGCCTGTGAGGGGGGCCTGTCTGTGGGGGTGGGACCTGTCTGTGGGGGTGGGACCTGTCTGTGGGGGTGGGGCCTGTCTGTGGGGGTGGGGCCTGTCTGTGGGGTGGGGTCAGTATGTGGGGGTGGGGGTGGGGTCAGTCTGTGAGGTGGGGGCTTGCATGAGGAGCAAGATTATATCCAAGGGACGGGACTGAAGGACAGGACTAAATGTAAGGATATTTTTAGGAAGCAATTGTAGATGCTGCCTGAAGTTGGGCTAAGTAATAGTAATAGTAAAAGACACCGAAGTTAGACACAAAATGCTGGATTGACTAAGTTGGTCAGGCAACATCTCCGGAGAAAAGGAATATGGACTGCACCCTTTCTGAGGCCATCTGTAGCCGGCCCTTTTGTGTTCTGCCTTCTCCATCTTTGTCTGAAGAAACGTCGCCAATTCCTTTTCTCCAGAGATGCTGCCTGACCCGCTGAGTTATTCCAGCATTCTGTGACTAACTTCGGCTAGTTTTAGGAGCTGGATTAAGACGGTGGTGTAGGACAAAAGACAATGACAAGGCTAAAATAAGGGTGCGGGCGGCGACACGAAACTTTGCAGCAACTTTGAGCAAAATAAATAAAAGTGCTGGCGGAGCGCAGCGGGTCAGCCAGCACCAGCGGGAAGGAAAGGTGCAGACGTTTGGGTAGGGATCCTTCTCGGACTCCAAGGTAGAGGGCGGGACTGAAGCTAGGGTTGGAGCTGAAGCTCGGGTCAGAGCAAAACAAAGTTCTGAAGAGCTACAACACAAAGTGCTGTCTCTGTTCTTTATCTTGAAGATAGACTTCAAGGCAACACAAAACATAACGGCCACGTTCTCCAGGGATGCTGCCTGACCGGCTGGGTTACTTCAACACTTCGTGTTTTTTTTCTTATAAATCTTCTTTGTTTCTACAAAACATGAGTGAATCCTGTTTGTAGAGACGGGAATGAAGCCAAAGGTGTGGCTTTCTTGCAGGGATAGACTAACTATTGAAGGTAGGATGGCTGCAGGGCAAAGACTACGGCTAATGGGCATGGCTGTGTGATTTGAAGGCGACTAAGTGAAGGAGCTGTGCTTATGTTGTGGGCTGCCTTGTTATTTTATCACCTCTGATGGTTGGATTCCGGACTTCGATCCGGTTTGACGTCAATCACAAGAAAGCGGAGACGACACTGCCAGTTGTAATTGGTTGTTAGCTTTGGTAAAAACTTTATTACTCGAAACGTACAAAGTTGAAGGCAGGACATCCCGACCACGGAGGCATGATCTTATAAATAAACAGCCTTTAACTTCTGCGCATTATTCACAAAATCCCACCCCGTACATATATTATTTAAAAAGGAACCGTTTTCAAATATTTGAGACCATCAACACTGGTTTCGAGTTGCAATACACGATTACTTTGGAAATTCCCTAAACTCCTTCCAGCACTGACGGACTATGATAACAAAATCGACCATGGCATTTACGACACGTCTGCCCACCATAAAAGTCGTTGAAAGACGAGACGCAACGTGATTTAGCCACACAGCAATGTCATAAATAACACGTAGAAATGAGAGGGAATACAATTACATAAAACATAGAATAGATAAGAGTTTGTGTTTATGGCAGTGATTAGATTTGCTGTTTTATTTTTTTTAGGAAAACCAGCCCTGAAGTGCAATTTCAGATGGCCAGAGACCAGATACACTCAAGCCAAGACTCATGAACATAAAACAAATTAATCCTATTTGCCCCATCCCATAGTTTACTCCTGTAATCTATTTCCATCAACCCCAGGTTCCATCACCCCACAGTCTATTTTATACTATTCTTTTAATCTTGTAGCTATTTCATTTGGGGGTCACAAGTTCTCTGCCATAGAAGGCAGTGGAGGCCAATTCACTGGATGTTTTGAAGAGAGTGTTAGATTTAGCTCTTAGGGCTAAAGGAATCAAGGAATATGGGGGAAAGGCAGAAACGGGATACTGATTTTAGATGATCAGCCATGATCATATTGAATGGCGGTGCTGGCTCGAAGGGCCAAATGGCCAACTTCTGCATCTCTGTTTATTGGTCCAGGCATCTTTGTGTTTGCACGGTCACTCACTTTTGTCAGTGAACCTCCACTACCTCTAACTTCATATGTAAAAAAACTAATTTTACTCTTTCCTTTGCACTTTGTCTCTTCGCCTCAACCCTACCTTGCTGCATCTTAAAATCTTATGCAGTTCTACTGGAAATCATCAACCTGAAATGCTATTGTGTTTCTCTCTCCATTGATTCTGCCTTGAACATTGTATTTTTTTTATTGTTAAAAATTTCTCTCCCTCCCCTGCATGCTTCTTGTTGGTTTAAATTTTGTTTAAATCAGATATCCAACAACAGCATTTTGGTTAATGTTTTTGATCCCTTCCCTTTTTAATGTAAAAAATATATAGCATTTAAACGTATACGTTAAACTGCTTCCTTCCTTTCCTGCTTATGAATTGCCTCTGGGGCTGCTAATCTGCAGTTGATGGTACCTCCAATGAAATAATTGGACATATTTATGGCATTAAAAAGTTGAAAGTCCATTATTGGAGGCATAATTGTACCAGTAGTACACTTACCTGAACCATGGTTATGGTTTCATTTTAATACGTGAAATATCTCAGACCTAATTTCCTATTTCAGATGAAGTAAAAGAAACTCATATGTAGGTCCTTATCAATTAACATTACCAAAACTAAGATTATATGTTTATCAATTGCTGTTTGTGGGATCTTAGTAAATATGCATTAGCTGCCAGGATTATTTTTCAATAGTGATCTTGCAATGAATGTTGTTCCCTTTGTCCTTATCTGTGCACCGTGGATGGCTTGATTGTATTAATGTACAGTCTTATCAGACTGGATTGCATGCAAACAAAGCTTTTTACTGTATCTCAGTACACATGACAATAATAATCTAAACTAAATACTCAATTTGCTGTAAAGAACATTGAAATAATCTAAATGTTATCATATGCAAGTCTCTTTTTTAGGGGGCATGTTTAACCTGGGAATGTTGATTGGGAGGTGACGGGGGGGGGGGGTGAGGGTAAAACACTTGCAAATGTTTCTCAGTATCCAACACAAGAAAGTAAAAGGTGGAATTGGAAAAGACAACTTATAACTGGAGTTAAAGTCAAAGCAGATATTCATATGAATGTTGTTTTTTTTGTTTAAAGTTGCTAGGACCACCTGTAAGGCAGAGTGCAAATTAAAGCATTGAGTTATCTCATAAACAAATGGACAAAGGTGTATATTTTACAAATGTTGTGGATGGATTTAGATTGTTACCCATTAATAAAGTTCTCCCAGGTAGGTTTATGTTGTCCCGGATATCAGATGATGAGCAGGCTTGCAATAATGGCAACATTATTGTTCAAAGCCGGCACAGAGATAACAATGCTGGACACAAAATGCTGGAGTAACTCAGCGGGACAGGCAGCATCTCTGGAGAGAAGGAATGGGTGACGTTTCGGGTCAAGACCCATCATCAGTTATTTTGTGTCTACCTTTGATTTAAACCAGCATCTGCAGTTCTTTCTTACACAAACAATGTGGGGTTGGCTTGCTAGCAGTTTAAGGGGTGGTGAGCTACAATCCCAGAGATTATGAACAAGAACCACAGAATTAAAAGAAATGTCCTTTGGCTACTCACAATCTTGAATTGTACAAACATCAACACAATTAAAGAGCCGAATATTAAGCAGACACGGAAATCCAGAAGTTGAATGCTCATCTTGTTCCATAATTCGTTTGACCAGTATCTGCCTCACGAGTGTAGCGTCCTGCATAATCCTGGATTGCTGATGCCACCCCATTATTACCACAGGTCAAGCAAAATGGAAACACACACAAGATCAAACCAGCAATATGCTGAATATTATATTCTAATTGGAAGTAAAATGGCATTCATCTCAGGTGAACACAAATTGGCCTGCAAGTGCTTCCTAACATCTAGGGAGTCATGCCTCATACATAGTGAAAGATTCATGGTAACCTTATTGCAACTTGCACAAAAAAACACTCCAATTAATCCAATGAATATAGATCAAAAGGGTAGAAGGTGAGGGTTTAATGCTTCATTAGCTTTGATTGGCAGTGAAGAGAGCACATTGAAGGCAGCATATCAGCCAATCCATTGCAATTTTGTAACAATGCTGCAGTGTTTGTATTGTCTTTGCAAAATCTGTAAAACATTTGCACTAAATGTTGTCCCTGATATATGCATGTTTTCTATTGTCCATCCTCACTGTGCGTCTGTACAGTGCATTACAGTAACTGAGGACTGAAGAAGTGGCTGATCAGAAGGTGAAATCCCAGAACCTTCAGTGAAAAAATGAAGGACTATTCCACCAGAATCGTGAGCTGCAAAACAAAAGTAAATAGCCAGTTACTAACTGAGCACATTCATGCCTCTGGGTGCAGAATCAGGAAACAATCAAGTCAGAAGGCATCTGCAGAGACCAGCCACAAATCTCTGTTGGAAGTGGCCTACGTTATAGAAATGAGAGACTGTTTCAACCATTCCTTTAGAAAGGAGATGAGAAGGAATATCTTTAGTTAGAGGATGGTGAATCTGTGGAATTCATTGCCACAGATGGCTGTGGAGGCCAAGTCAATGAATATTATTAAGGCAGAGTTTGACAGATTTCTGATTTTAGGGGTTATGGAGCAAAGGCAGGAGAATGGGGTTGAATGGGAAAGATAAATCAGCCATGATTGAATGGTGGAATGGACTTGGTGGGCTGAATGGCCTTATTCTGTTCCTAGAACCTATGTATTTATGAACTATTCCATGGCTCACCCTAGTACAAGAGATTACAATGTACCATGTGGGCTTATTTTTTTCTTTAAGAGGCAACACCAAACATGGGAGCTTGTAACCCAGAACAAAAATAGAAAACTTAATTACCTCAGCTGTAACAGTTCTCCAAATAGAGACGAGTTAGAAGGAACCACATACACTGATCGGGGTGGCACAGTGATACAGCAGTAAAGTTGCTGCCTGATAGCGCCTGAGACCCGGGTTAGATCCTGACTACAGGTGCTGTCAGTGCGGAGTTTGTACATTTTCCCAGTGACCGCGTGGGTTTTCACTGGGTGCTACAGTTTCCCTCCCCACACTCCAAAGACGTACAGGTTTGTACATCAATTGTCTTCTGTATATTGTAATTTGTCCCTAGTGTCTAGAGTAGTGCTAGTGTATGGGGTGATTGCTGGTTTGTGTGGAGTCAGTGGGCCAAAGGGCCTGTTTCCACACTGCATCTAAAGTATGTCACACAGTATTGGAACGTTAATCCATGTATTAATACACCACACAGGAGGAAGAGACCAGCCTGTGGTGCAAGTCAATGCTATTACACATCTATCAAGGTGGCATAAATAACTTTCTGTTTCAATATCTATTTAGAAGCATCCCTAGCTCCAGGTCGGGGTTAAATATCAGGATTAACAGTTTCTTACCCTGGAGTAGTGCCAAGCCCAGATTGGCCGCTTGTTGAGGTGTGGCCATTATCAGTGGACGATGTGATTGGTGATGAAGGTCTGTTGATCATACTGGAGGAAGACATGCCTGGAAAAGTCAACATCAAAACACTTAAGGGCCTGTCCCACTTAGGCATTACGCACACATTGGTGCGCATTACGCGCGCATGGTGCATGGTGACGTGGCGCCCCAGGATTTGGGGATGTACAAAATCTTCGAGCGCCATCTGCGTGACGCGCAAATGATGCCCAAGTGGGACAGGCCCTTTAGAATCACTCTCAACTGGAGCATTCAGGTCAGGGAAGCAGAGTCTTCTTCGTCGCTCCACAGCATTCATATGTATCCATGACAATGAATGGGTCAGATTTGGGGTAATAAATGTAATATCCCAAATTTTATTAACCAACATTTGAATTTAGAAGCATTTGTGTGACTTAAAAACAGGACTAATCATTTCAATGTTCAACTCATTGTGACATTGAAATTGAGGCACAAGAGAAAAACAGATGCTGGAATATGGAGCAAAAGAAAAACTGCTGGAAGAACTCTGGATCAAGCAATATCTGTGGAGGCAAAAGGATGGTCAACATTCAATGTCAAGACCCTGGAGCAGGACAGAGAGTAGAGGGAAGATAGCCAGTGTATATAGAAATGAGAGGGAATTTAGTTTAGAGGCATTGCATGGAAACAGGTCCTTCGGCCCACTGAGTCCATACTGACCATCGATCACCCATTCTCACTGGTTCAGTTATCCCACTTTTCCATGCACTCCCTACACACTCGGGGCAATTTACAAAGACCAAATAACATATAAACCCGCATGCCTTTGAGATGTGGGAGGGAAGCGGAGGACCCAAAGGAAACCAACGTGGTTATAGGGAGAACGTGCAAAGTTCATATAGACACCACCTGAGGTCAGGATTGAACCCAGGTCTCTGGCGTTGTGAGGCAGCAGCTCTACCTGTGTGCAACAGTGCCACCCATCATCAGGGATGTGACAGAGGCTCGAAATCATCTGCTGGTTCTACCTATTACCTTCCATCCTCTGCCGTAGTGTCCCCATTTCTCCTACAATGTGCCCATGCAGTTGATTCCCGACCGATGTTTGATACATTAATGGTATATGTGTAGTTCCTACCTGTCATATTCAAGCTGTTGTGCATCTGTGACATGATCGGAGGTTCAATGGATCCCGAGGTGGAAACCTACAAAAGGAAATACATAAGTTGGAAACAACCTGTTTAACCCACAACTTAAGTGACAAAAGCTACCAGAAGATTCAGAAGCATTCTTATGTGGATTTGAATCAAGCTCTTGGCAGAAATGACAGCCTATCTCAAATAGCTGAATGCTTTGCTTCTAAACTCATGAAGCAACATCCTGGCTGCCCGTTCCTTCCAACTCCTATCATACATGCAACAAAGCTATACAGCATGGAAGGAGTACCTTCAACCCAACATGCTGACATTGCCTAACCAAACTAGTACCACTTGCCTGCGCCTGGCTCATCTCCCACCAAATGTTTCCTATCCATGTAACTGTTTAGTGTCTTTAAAATATCATAATTGTACCCTCCTCTATCACTTCCTCTGGCAACAACCCACAAACACATCACTCTCTAGTGTGAAAATGTAAGCCCTCGGGTCAGATTTACAACTTCCCCCTCTCACTTTGAACTTATGCCTGTTAGTTTTAGACTCCCCTATCCTCGAAAAAGATGGTGACTATTCACCTCGTTTATGCTTATTGCATGCACTAATTCCCATGACACAGATTTCCACCCACTCACCAAGACAGAAATTTCTGCTTATCCGGGGCTGGTTGGCAAACAGATGGGTCGGAAGAAGATGCAAGAGATTATGGAAGGTGGACAAAATGTGTAGGAAAGAATTGGAGATGCTGGTTTAAATCGAAGGTAGACACAAAATGCTGGAGTAACTTAGCGGAACAAGCAGCATCTCTGGAGAGAAGGAATGGGTGACGTCCCGAAACGTCATCCATTCCTTCTCTCCAGAGATGCTGCCTGTCCCGCTGAGTTACTCCAGCATTTTATGTCTACCTTAGCGTAGGTGGGGCCTGGCATTTACTTTAAATGTATTATTTTTTGTTGCAATATTAACATCACCACCCGTCATGGGGCAAGGAAGGAAACTCTGAGGGGTTAACTGTTCAATGAGAATAAAACCTCAGCACACTACAGCTGACATCTTCAGTCACGCTCCAATAGTTGCTGCAGCTTAAAAAATAACTGCATATTTATCCCTCACTCAACTCAATCTTTCTTCCTCTGAATTCACCTATTTAAATTTATACATCCTTATTCTGTCTGGCACCCTAAATTCCACATTCTTATGGTCTGATTAGTTAAGGACAAAGTTCCTTGCATTATAGAGGTTGATATGTCATTTCCAACTCCCAGTTATAGCAATTTGCTGGGAAAAAATGTTGGCAATTTCACTGATAAGGGCGAGCCTTGCTGTTTCTTCCAACTAATTGTAACAATTTTGGAGCTGGTCAGCTAAGTGATGGGTTTACTCAAGTTATAGGGATGTGTGGACACTGACTGTGGCAGGGAGAATGGGTGTAAAATGTAAACAAGGTCTCCAAGAAGGCAGGAACGGCAGACATCAATAATTGCCCCAGAGGCAGTGAGACTCACCAGCCGTGAGCTATACATTGGTGCTTTGGTGGAAGAAGCAATGGGACAGTTAATCCTTTTCTCTTTCTGACGCCGATTGCAGAACCAAACACGGACAACTTCTTTCTCCATCGACAACTGCTCTGAAATCATCAAAATTTCTTCAGAGCTGGGCTTCGAGTTCTGAGGTGAATCAGAAGAGTGGTTAAATTAGATGCTGCTGCAAGCAAGCTTATCATTGCATCTATACTTCACCATGCTATACTCGTACATATGACAATAACATCCACTTCTCTTGAATTAAGCAGTTAGAATTCTGCATTACACTAGAACTGAGGCCTAATGGTATGGGAAAGAGTATTGAATGAGAATTGATGAAAACCAATAGATTATTGTTGGACAAAGTTATTGAAGATCATGAAACCATCGATGGAAATTAAGATAAATCTCCAAAGATTTAGCTAAATGGTACAACAGTCCCAAACAACTGTCTGTTTTAGCTATTATGGTGGAGGGGTAGACAGAGAGAGAGAGAGAGAGAGAGAGAGAGAGAGAGAGAGAGAGAGAGAGACAATTGAGAAAATAATGGATGAAATAGGTAGCGGAGATGGAAGGAAAGGGTGAAAAAACCCCAGGTTATATTCATAAGCTTGCCAAGTTCTACGTGTGATTAGGGACAAGAGTGAATTCTGACAAACCCATTCACTGGTGTTAGACTGAGCCAGAGCATTAACATTGTTGAGCTGAACTCACCTCATGGAAACGCTTCTCCAGGGTCATGCGGATGTTGGTTTCAATGCTTGTTCGCTTCTTCCTTTTGCGGCCAATGCCCTCCATCCCAATCATCTGGGGTGCGAGAGATGCCAGGCTGTTCAGTGTTGAATCAGAGGGGGCATTTTCTGCCGGAGGAAATATTCTGTTAATGAGATTCATTGTGGCATGTACACAGTAATCCAAGATGCACTCTGCTTTGGTCAAACGACATGCAAGCCAAAGAAGAGAAAGCGTATATTTGTTCAAGGGAATCCAGAACGATTAAGTGCTGGGCGCACTAGATGAAAGTATACATGGTTTGATTAGTAGATTTGCAGATAACACAAACAAATTTGGAATTGCAGATAGTAAGAATGGTTGTCAAAGGATACAACAGGTTTTAGAACAGTTGAAAATTTGGGCAAAGAAATGGCAGATGCAGTTTAATTCAGACATACGTGAGGTGGTGTATTTTGGAAGGTCAAATGTAAGAGAAACGTATGCAGTAAATGACAGGGACCTTCAAGATCATTGGTGTACAGCGGGACCATGGGATGCATTTTCATAGATATCTGAAAGTGGCAACGCAAGCGGATATAGTGAAGCGGATGCCTTCATCAGCCAAGACACTGAAAATAAAAGTTGGCAGGTTATGTCTTATAAAACTTAAGTTAGGCCACATTTGAAGTATTTGTGCAGTTCTGTTGGCTGTGTTGCAGGAAGGATGTGGAGGCTTTGGAGAGAGTGTAGAAGATATTCAGCATGATGTTGCTGGATTGAAGACTTTTAGCGAAGAGAGATTGGACAGATTTGGATTGTTTTTGCTGAGTGGAAACTTTATAGGGCTGAATACAATTGTGGAAGGAATAGAGAGGACAGCTGATCAGTGTCTTTTTCCAAGGGTGGAAATGTCAATTATTAGAGGGCATAAGTTTTAAAGTGAGGAGGAGGAAATTTTAAGGGTGATTTCCAAGGTAAGTTTTGCTTTGCACAGAAGGTGGTAGGTGCTTGGAGCGTGCTGCCAGAGGAATTGGTAGAAACAGATATCTTTAGGCAAATAATAAAGGGAAATGGACCTTGTGCGGGCAGGTGGGATTAGTTTAGATTGGCATCATATTCAGCATAGAGGCTGAAGGGCATTGTTCCTGTGCTGCACTATTCTGTATACTGTTCTATGAATCACACCAGACAGTGTGTGTAAATTCACCCTCAATCAGTTGGAGGCTATTGACTGGTCACATTGCCTGTAGGAAGACACCTGGTGAGTATTGTCATACAATGAGTACAAGGTGGATTCACTATTGTCAAAGCTGACCAGAAAACGCTTCCATGACCCAAACAGTATATGGGTCTTCAACATGGTTCTCACACTCAGGGCAACTCTAACTCACAATTGTGGGAATGTAGTTAAGGGACACACATCAAAATGGATATTCACTTAAAAATAAATAAATATCACTAAATTTCTGCACCTTTGTCCAGGGATCATGCTGGTGAGAAGCATCTTTCAAACGAACACAAGAGTAGCTTGTCAGACAGTGTTTAGTTTATAGATACAGCATGAAGACTGGCCCTTAGGCCAACCGGGTCAGCGCCAACCAGCGATCCCCGCATGTAAACACTATCCTACACACGCTAGGGACAATTTTTACATTTACCAAGCCAATTAATCTACAAACCTGCACGTCAGTGATGTGTGCATTTGGAATAATCAACCCAGCAGGGCGGTCTATTGTCTACAGTCAACATAACAGGAGAATGGGTTTGCAAGACTAATTTAATTCTATGGTAATTTTTTGCTTGTGACTGAGAAGGGCACAGTACTAGCATGGAGCAGGGATGGGGAGGGAAGGAACTCTGTTTGGGGGTGAATACCTGCATCACTCAACCATTTTTCCAGCAGTGGCTTGAGTTTGCACATGTTCTTGAAACTCAGGTTCAAAGCCTCAAATCGGGAGATCGTAGTTTGACTAAAATCATTTCCATAGAGTTTTCCCATCGCTAATCCAACATCCCCCTACGAAAACAAAAAAACATTTTAAGGATATGCAAAGTTGTTTAATTTCACCGAGTCAGAGTTTGAAAACTGCTCCAGCACAAATATTTCAGCTGACAATCCAGTGAAGTACTGAGGAAAGGTTGGACCATCCAAGATGGTGTCTTTTGGATGTTTGCTAAACCCAAGGCCACACCGAGGCCCTAAGATTGATGGAAAAGATCCTCAGAAACTATTTTTTAAATGTCAGAGAGGCACATTTGAAAGGTGAAATGTCAATTTCTCACCCGACATTACTAAAACAGATTATTTCCTCATTGTCACAATGCTACTTGTGGGAAATTGCAAATTCTGCCTTGGATTTTCCTGCATTAACTCTGTAATTACATATTCAAAATCGATACATTGGTTGGAGTGTACTTTGGGATGTCTGAAAGGGATACCATAGAAATGCATGTCTAGTTTCTTTCCTCCGATTTAAAATAGATGAGCAGGTTGTTATTGGGCTGAGTTCTAAAGGGAATCTTCGCACCATTTCATATAGTCCATTCCACCTGGCTGCTGATCACATAACCATTAGCTCTGAAAGGACCATTTATGGAAGATAGTGCATGGTTACTGTCTTGATGCAAACTGTGGGTCATCTCCAGCAGATGTCACCCAACTGAATGCTGTATTTGCCAAATTGTTATACACATTCATTGCCCCAATTCAGATTTGCCACCAATTCTAATAAAATGTCATTGATGGCAGAATTAAATGTTTTAAGTTTCAGAGGTGGTCAGTGTGGGAGCAGTCTGCTCACCTGGATGAACAGTGGCTGGCCATATAATTGACTGACATTGGTTGGTATCCAACATTCTGTTCCAAACATGGTTATCTGCAGAAGCACCACTTTCTCTTGATCCCCACAAGCTGCAGGACTCTGGTCAGACACAGACACAAAGAGACACAGAGAGACATAGAGCTCCTTCACCACATTGAATCCCAACAACTGCTGGACCCTGTTTTCTTACCTGAGTGAAACCCAGCTTAATGCGCCTTTGTTTAAATGTTTTTGCAAACTGTTCCAGTTCCTCCAGGTCATTAGGTTCATCAGACTGCACAGAAGAGATGTGCTTTGGAGCAATGGGCTTTGGGACCTGGTGTGGAGGAAGGGCTTCTAAATGAGACTCCAAGGATGAACCCATGAGACCTGATCGAATGACTGCCTGTTAAGTTATTAAAACAAACTCATTTAATGGGTTAGAACCTAAAATCTTTAGCGAACAGAGTTACACAGTAACACTTATCAATTACAGCCTTGCCATAAGACAGGAGTAGATCTTCTCCCTTTCAGTAAGATCACACAGCTGTAACTCTACAAACTGTACTTTCCCTCTGATCCATATATCATTTAATTCCCCCAAACCAGGGGTGGGGAACCTGTGGCCTTAAGGCCTCATGCGGCCTTCTAGGCCATTAAGTGCGGCCTTTTGAATGAATCCAATATTTGTAGAACAAATCCTTTTCTTTTTATTATATGTTTTTGTTCGTCTTTTATTATTTTAATTTTTTTTTTTTTTTTAATTAATATTTTTTTATTGGAGATGCGTACACAACCTAGTTACATCATTACAGTCTTACAGTCTTACATTTTTAAATTGATAATATTGTTAAATATTATTACAATGTCTCCAATACTTTTTGCTTTTTTTTAAAACTAAATAGAACTAAAGAGAAAGATGAAGTAAAGAGAGAAAAGAAAGAGAAGAGAAAAAAAAAAAATTAATAATAAAACAAAAAAAAACAAAAAAAACAAAAAAATTGAGAAAAGATAGTTAAAGGAGAATGGAAAAATTTATTAAAATAGAAAACTTCATTCGAGATATATTCGTACATTTCTAGATATAGCATTTCATCCATTCTTTAGCCCGGGTGTTAGTCAGGTTCCTGTGCTGAACTGTTCTGACCCTTTAGGTAATCAATAAAAGGAGACCATGTTCCAATGAATAATTCCTGTTTGTCCAACAGGGAGAGTCTGATTCTTTCCACGTTTAAGGTCTCCGTCATTTCTATAATCCACATTTTGATTGTGGGGGTCGTAGGGCCTTTCCAAAATTTTAGAATTAATTTTTTTCCTGTTATTAAACTATAATCAATAAAGTTTCTTTGTGTTGTTCTAAATGTTTGATTTAATTCTAATATTCCAAGTATTATTAATTTTGGGTCTGGGTCCAATTGTGTGCTGGTTACTTTAGATATTATACTGAAAATATTTACCCAGAATTGTTTAATTTTTATACAGTTTGCAAACATATGAGATAAGGTAGCTTCTAAATGTTGACATTTATCACATATAGGTGAGATATGTTGAAAAATTTTGTGTAGTTTTGTTTTAGAATAATGTAACCTATGTATTACTTTAAATTGTATTAGAGAATGTCTGGCGTTTAATGAACATTGATGTATGTGTTGCAAACTTTCTTCCCAAGTATCTTTCGTTATTATTTGATTTAATTCTTTTTCCCATGTTTGTCTGTGTAAGTCCGTCGATGGAATGTCACTGTCTAATAAGATATTATATATATATGATATTAATTTTTCTGTATTAGGATGTTTGTTCCAACATTCATCAAGAATTTCTGAATTTCTAATTCTAAAATTTTGAGTATTTGATTTTACGTAATCTCTAAGTTGAAGATATCTGAAGTAATCATTTCCTCGAAGTCCGTAAGTCTGTTGCAACTCCTGAAATGTCAGAAAAGTGCCTTCCTTGTAAAGTTGTCCCATATTTTTAATTCCATAATTCTTCCATTGTGTAAAACCCCCGTCCAACCATGAAGGCTTAAACAAAGGGTTATTCACAATTGGAAGAAAAAGTGATAAATTATCTAATTTTAATGTCTTTTTTAATTGTTTCCAAATTCGTATAGCACTAAATATTATAGGGTTTTCCCTATAAATTTTTTTGTTTAATTTAGACGTAGCAAATAAAATCGAACCGATATCAAAAGGTAAACAATCTTCCTTTTCCATTTTTAACCAGTCTGGTTGATGATCTATTTCTTCCAACCAGAAATTCATATTTTTAATATTAACTGCCCAGAAATAAAACAAAAAGTTGGGTAAAACCAAGCCTCCATTTATTTTTGATTTACACAAATGTCTTTTGTTTATCCTATGATTCTTATAATCCCAGATAAAATCATTAACAATAGAGTCCAGTTTTTAAAAAAAGGTTTTTGCCAGATATATCGGTAATGTCTGAAACAGGTATAATATTTGCGGTAAAAAAATCATTTTTATGGCATTAATTTTGCCTACCATTGAGATAGGAAGTGTTTTCCAGTATTGAATATTCTTATGTAGTTTATTTAGTAATGGTGGAAAATTTGCTTTAAATAATGATGTATATTTCTTAGTTATATAAATACCTAGATATTTAAATTTTTCCTTTACTATTTTAAATGGATATTGTTGTATTATCTGTTTGTTATGTTCCCTTATTGGCATAATTTCACTTTTATTCCAATTTATTCTGTATCCTGAAAGTGAACCAAATTGGGTTATTAGCTTTAATAAGTTTGGAATACTAATTTCTGGTTTTGTAATATAAATTAATACATCATCTGCATATAGAGAAATCTTATTCACTGTGTCCTTTGTGTTATATCCGTGTATTTCCGGATGCCCCCTGACTCTTTCTGCAAGTGGCTCAATAGCAAGCGCAAATAATAATGGAGATAACGGGCATCCTTGTCTACAACCTCTAGATAGACTAAATTTAGATGACAACCTTTGGTTTGTAAATATTCTAGCCGTGGGATTTGTATATAACAGTTTTATCCATGTACAGAATTTCTCCCCTAACTGCATATTTTCCATCACCGAAAATAAATAAGACCATTCGACCTGATCAAATGCTTTTTCAGCGTCAAGTGAGATTATTGCTAGATCTTCATTAATATTTCTCTTGGAATATATAATATTAAATAATCTTCTTAGGTTATAATATGAGTACCGTTTCTGAATAAAGCCTGTTTGATCAGGGTGTATTAATTTATTCATCATTGTACTTAATCTATTCGCTAGTATTTTAGTTAATATTTTCTGATCTGTATTTAAAAGTGCGATTGCTCTATATGATCCCGGGTCTTCCAGATCTTTATCAGCTTTAGGAATAAGTGTTATTATAGATTCATTTAAGGTGTCTGGAAGTTTCTGTTGAGTATAGATATACTCGTACAACCTTTGTAAACGTGGACAAAGCAAGTCATGAAATTTTTTATAAAATTCGGAGCCTAAACCATCTGGTCCTACTGCTTTCCCATTTTTTAAAGAGCCGATTGACTCCTCAATATCTTTTATGGTAATCTCCCTTTCTAATAATTCTCTATCGTTTGAATCTAAACCTTTTAAATTACATTTTAGTAAAAAATCTGCTATTCCTTCTGATTGTCCTACGGTTTTAGTTGAATAAAGGTTATGATAGTATTGGAGAAATCTATCATTTATGTCCTTGGGCATTTTTAATAATTCTCCTGTCTCTGTTCTAATTTTATGAATTATTTTTTCCCCTTCCATTTTTCGTAACTGACGTGCTAATAGTTTTTGTGGTTTGTCTCCAAATTCAAAATGTAATTGTTTGGTTTTTTGATAAAGTTTTATTACTTGTTCTGAATACATTTTATTTAATTTATATTTCAATACAGCAATTTTATTATGTTTTAAAATAGATGGCGTTCTCGCATTTTCTATATCTAGTTGCTTGATTTCCCTTTCCAATGTTTGTTGTTTAATCCTGTTCTCTTTATTATAAAATGCTTGAGCGGAAATCAATGTACCACGAACAAACGCTTTAAACGTTTCCCACATAAGAGAAGTAGGTGTGTCAGGGTTGTCATTTACCTCAAAAAATATTTGAATCTGTTTAATAATATATTCCTGGCATGATCTTTCGTTCAAAATTTGTGGGTTAAATCTCCAATATGTTTGTTTCTCGGACATTCCATTTAATTTAATCATGAATGTTACAGGTGCGTGATCTGAGATTATAATGTTATGGTATTTTGAATTATAAATAAATGGGATAAACCTAGAGTCAACCAAAAAATAATCTATTCTTGAGTATGTTTTATGTACTGGTGAGTAAAATGAGTATTCCCGTCCAGTTGGGTTATTATTTTAATTTTAATCTTAAAATGAACGTATTTAAAATCCCAAAGAGTAAAAGATTCAACTAAATAACCCTCCCTGACTGACGGCCACAATTATAACATTAGTAAGTCATGAGGGCTATTTTAATAAAATTATGTACATTTTGAAGTATATCTAGTTGAAGTTTCTTGGATGCGGCCTTATTAGATTTACAGCTAACTTGATGCGGCATTCCAACATGAATAGGTTCCCGGCCCCTGCCCCAAACCTTGCAAGTCAAACCTACATATATCAGCAATTGTGTTTCCACAGTGCAGGGTTCCAAAGATTCCGTAGTTTTGATTTAAAAAAAATATTCTCTCCTCAGTCTTGCCAAACTCTTAGCCTGATATCATAAGCCTCAGTTAAGGGACACTTCTGTTCATCAGGAAATATAAATACATCTATCAACAATCAGTAAATTTCCAGACGCTGTCATATCAATTCCACAATCCCAATTCCACAGAGGTGGACGGATGTCTGGCAAGACAATGGCCCACACCATTCCCATGCTAATCTTACACGGTGGTACAATTTTGACTGAAGTTGCCTTTATTCATTTCACTAATTCTCAGAGGCTAAAAGCTACTCTAACATAGAGAATTTGCTTTGTGGCTAGTGTGTAGGAAAGAACTGCAGATGTTGGCCTCCTCCATTGTCAGAGTAAGGCCCAGCGCAAAGTGGAGGAACAGCACCTCATATTTCGCTTGGGTAGCTTACACCCCAGTGGTATGAACATTGACTTCTCAAACTTCAAATAGCCCTTGCTTTCCCTCTCCATCCCTTTCCTACTCTCCATCCCCTCCCCCTTCCCAGTTCTCCCACCAGTCTTACTCTCAGACTACATTCTATCTCTGTCCTGCCCACTCCCCTGACATCAGTCTGAAGAAGGGTCTCGACCCGAAACGTCACCCATTCCTTCACTCCAGAGATGCTGCCTGTCTCGCTGAGTTACTCTAGCATTTTGTGTCTACCTTTGCTTTGTGACTAAATGTAAATGAAAGACTTAAGCACACACAAACCTGTGAAGTGAGCCCAATGCCAGACTGAGGGGAACAGAGGGAGCTCTGTGATTGCTGAGACAACGGGAGCAAGTTTGGAGTCTGCAGCGAACCTGAGAATGCATTAAAAAAAATTACACAATGGCTACATCACAACATTACAATGTACATCCTATAGAGAAACAAATGATCAAAAGAGGGAAAATCAACCGGGATTTCGATCTGATTGAAGATATGGACCGAAGGGCCTATTCTTATGTTGTACTGTTCTATGATGGGTCATCCACGGTAGAACTTGTTTTCAGAGATGGAACTAGTTACTGATCAGACACTTGATCAAATCAATCAAGGATTGAGGGGTATCCCTCTCCCTTAATCACACTGGGCCCCTCCCCAACCAACCAATATATTTCCCTTTCCACCAACAAGGGATCCTCAGCCCCTCTGCCCTATCCTGTCCCAACTTGAACAGGTATTCTTCTCACCATCCACCCCTCGCCAATATAGCCAGTTAATCCATTCTCATTAACCCAAATTCAATAGGAGTTCCTGCCTTTCCCTTCAATACCTCAGCCTGCCATGGCGTTTAGTTTGGAGATGCAGCGCGGAAACAGGCCCTTCAGCCCACTGAGTCAGCGCTGACCAAAGATATCCGCACACTAATACTATCCTACACACACAAGGCACAATTTACAATTTTACCAAGCCAATTAGACAACAAACTTGTACATCTTTGAAGTATAGGAGGAAACCGGAACATCTGGAGAAAACCCATGCGGCTCACAAGGGGAATGTACAAACTGCATATAGATAGTACCCGTAGTCAGGAATGAATCTGGTTCTCTGGCGTGGTAATGCAGCATCTCTACCACTGCCACCATGCCACCCTTATTCCCTCTGAACCCAACATGGACAGGTCTTCAAGGATCCCCAAACACAACAAGTGCTTCTGCCACATCACAACCCCAAACTTAACAGGTCTCTTCTCCATTCCCTCCCTCACCTCTCACTACTGAACACCAATCCCGACAAATGTTCCTCCACTCCCCCACCTCAAGCGATCTTTCACCAGCAAACCCCATCGTGCCACACACCTCAATCCAGAGAAACATCCCTTCACCACTCATTCCAGATTGGGACAGACATTACCTCCATCCATCCAACCAACCTGTTCATCGCAATGGCCATCTACAGCTCCCAATTGCAAGTCATTGTAATTCCCTCCCACTACAACCTGTCTGGACTTGGCCTCCTCCACTGCCAGGGAGAGGCTGTATGCAAATTTGCAGAACAGCAGCTCACACTCTGCCTGTGTGTTCCACAACCCAGCGACATGAACAATGAATTCTCCAAGTTCAGATAACCTGCTCTCCTCCTGTCCCCTCCCACTCTCTCTCTCTCTCTCTCTCTCTCTCTCTCTCTCTCTCTCTGGTGAACTCTAGTCCTCTTACACACCCCCTTCTTTCAAAAACTATTACCCCACCCTAGTCTCTATCACCCAGTTTCTTGCCCTTCTCCCACCTACATCATCTGCCCACCACCTACACTGGGTTCTCCCATCCCCTCCCCCCACCATTCCCAACTTCACACCATATGGTTCCATTCTTCACCTTTCTTTCTTATTGGAATCAATAATTTGAGCCCTTTGTTGTCTGCACTCATCACCTCTCAGCTTCTATCACTACCTCAAGTTTGAGTTTTGTTTATTGTCATGTGTACGAGGTACAGTGAAAAGCTTTAGAACGAGCCATCCACAGTGTACAGATACATGATCAAGGGAATAACGTTTAGTGCACTTCTCTTCCTGACTCCATCTGCAAATCAACCCCTCCTCACCTGGATCCACATATCACTTGACCCACACCAATCCCTCACCTCTTTACATAGGCTATCTCCTATGTCCATTTTCCTGCACGGATGCTGCCTGGCCTACTGAGTTCCTCCGGATGGAGCCTTTCGCTCCAGATTCTATCATGTGCAGTCTCTTGTGTCTCCTATTCATGCATTCCTCTACTCTGACCCAATCAGGTGTCCCACTACCTTTAGCAGCTTAATCCAGCTAGGTGTTCCACTGCCCACATGAAGGCATTTGTCTATCTCCGCCAACCCAATTCAAACGCATTGCTTCCTCCTCTTCCAATCTGGAGCAGCATTGTTTTGAAGCACACCCAACTCTGAATACTGTCTGAAAATCCAAAACTGCATATAAACTGGCAATCTAAACTCAAAGCAGAAAACGCTGGGTGCACTCAGCAAGTCAGGCTGCATTGTGAAAGAGAAATCATTCATGTTTCAATTAAAAAAACATTTCGATTAAAGGGGTCTTCAACTTGAAATGTGAACTCGATATCTCTTTCCACAGATACATTCTCAACGGCCGATTTAATTTTAATTCCAGTGCAATATTGGTCTATCTCCAACAGACAACCCAAATGGGATGTGGTTTTTTAACCATCCCCAACCTCCACAACGTTCCCTGCTATTCCTCTCGTGCTGCCCCAAACAAATCAGGCCTTTCTGTTTCCCTGGAATACTCCGTGACATACTGATATAATTACTGATATGTGTGTAAGCAAGTTGCTGAGAGCAGGACAATAGATTACCTTAGACACAAAAAGCTGGAGTAACTCAGCGGGTCAGCCAGCATCTCTGAAGAAAAGGAATAGATGACATTTCGGGTCGAGACAATTCTTCAGACTCTGACTCTGACAAACTGTTGTCTGACCCGCTGAGTTACTCCACCTTTTTGTATCTATCTTCGGTTTAAACCAGCATCTGCAGTTCCTTCCTACACAATAGATCACCTTGATGGTTTTGCTGTGCCTGAGGCAAGAGGAACGTTGCTGCTGTTTGCAGGTGATGCCCAGGTACGACCACCAGTTGCTGCAAGGTGTGAAGTGGCTGCAGGTCCTAAGGGAACAGGGTACTTGTCAGTCTCAGAGTTATGACCTGCAACATCTCAGCTCCTACTCAGAATCTCTTCCCTAGTAAAGCTATTCACTTCATAAACAGATTCCCAGTGCTTGCAATTGAGTCCAATCATATCACACTCTCTCCCCACAAAACATGCCCCATATTTCATCATCAAACACCCCCATCCCAATTTCACCCTGCCCACAATGTTATTCCTTTGCTCCCTTTCTGCCCCTTTCCAACCTCCACTTCCCAATATAATTAATGCCCGCACCAATCCTGCCTCCTCACCCACACCCCATGCCCATACAGTCGCTGCTCCCAATGCAATCTCAGGCACTCCATTTCAAACACCTCATCCCCACTCCCAATCCAATCTCACTCGCCATCACAACAGATTATCCGAACATCCATATAAATATTTTCCTTAAATAGATAGTCCAGCAGGAAAACATGTGAGGTGGCTGCAAATGCACGAGTTGAAATGCTATTTCTCACAACTACAGCTATCTTGGTGAATGGATGGTGTGTGCAACAATCCACTTTCAGCTGTGCCAATACACATCACTGGCATCTGCATCAATCAAGATCTATCTCTGCTGATACCTGTGGAGGCGAGTCTCTCTGGTCCTCAGTTTTGATCTGGAAAATGGAAAATAACCAGCATCAAACATA
This sequence comes from Malacoraja senta, assembly GCA_038087875.1. Taxonomy (NCBI): domain Eukaryota; kingdom Metazoa; phylum Chordata; class Chondrichthyes; order Rajiformes; family Rajidae; genus Malacoraja; species Malacoraja senta. The sequence goes on from CM075988.1 coordinate 15,308,828, forward strand.
AGACATAATAGAATTCAGTTTTGTGCAGACATCACCCATGCCATTCCAGACATCAGGGACCCATCAACATTCAACCAGAGCGTCAGAGATAGCCTGCACCTATAACTCCAATAGTCCCAGCGTCCCTGAACCATCCAGCCGTTGATCATCAATTTCCAATAGCAGGGTCTGCATCCTGATCTTCCACATCCTGGTCAGGAGACACAACTGTCCCCTTATTCGGTATTATGGAAGTTAAATGTAAACATCCCCATTGCAGCCTGACCAATAGCACACACCAGGCTGGAAACCTGTTATCTTCCTGAACCACATGGCTCACATGACCAACCCAGTTGACCCCATGAGAATTTATTTCTAATACCAATGCTTTAAGTATTAATCTGGGGATGGTTCAGAACCCCCACAGGCCTCCGGTCCCAAGTTAATACTCGGAGTACAGTGTAGAGTTTGGAACATTGGAGCCTCTCCGGGATGTGGTAACTGGGCTAACAGAATCTGACTACTTGACAAAGGAAACAGACATGCAAGGATAAAATGTTTAAGAAGGAACTGCAGATGCTGGAAAATCGAAGGTAGACAAAAATGCTGGAGAAACTCAGTGGGTGAGGCAACATCTATGGAGCGAAGGAAATAGGCAACGTTTCGGGTCGAGATAAAATGCTTTGTTTACAGATAATTCTGTTTTATTTTTTGTGCACAACCATTGTAAATGAGTGTACACAAAAATGCTGGAGAAACTCAGCGGGTGCAGCAGCATCTATGGAGCGAAGGAAATATGTAAAGTTTCGGGCCGAAACCCTTCTTTACGGAGGGGGACAAAGGTAAGACCTCTGCTGAGGACAGACCGTTCGATGTCGGAGAGGGGGAGGTCGGGGTGGATGGTGAACACCCGGCATTGTAAATGAGTGTTAGATAGAGCTCTAGGGGCTAGTGGAATCAAGGGATTATGGGGAGAAGGCAGGCACGGGTTATTGATTGGGGACGATCAGCCATGATCGCAATGAATGGCGGTGCTGGCTCGAAGGGCCGAATGGCCTCCTCCTGCACCTATTTTCTATGTTTCTATGTTTCTATAAATTGTAGTATGACAATTTAAAATAAGTAACCAAAAATACAATATAAAAGGTTGATCAAACAGGATATTTTGTGGCATTTTAATACATTTCTGAGAATTGACTGTCCTTGCTACACCCACGACCCCAGCAACCCTCCCCACTCACCCACAAACACTATGAACTTCTACAAAGGCTTCTGTACTCTCAACTTGCAGCTGAAGCACAAGATGCACCAAGAGTGTTAAATGTCACTGAATGTGTAGTCACAAGCCCATAAACCAAACAGGTTGGACTGGGTAGGCTGGGCCCCACCTACCCTCTGTATGCAAATTCCCACTCCTACAAGCACTCATTTCCCGACACTAACCACAACCTCTGACTGAGATCATCCCTCCACCCACTCCCACTGCAGCTCAATAGCAAATGGTTCAACTCAAGTGATTCTAAAAGAAAGGAAAGAAAACAAACAAAACACTAGCCATGTGGCCAGCAAATGGGCAGAGATATCCCAATCAAGCACAAAGAAACTTCAGGTAGTTAAATGGTCCAAATGTTCTGATTTAACTTTTGTTAACCAAAACTTTCCGAGTTAACTGAGCACAGCATGAGAGAAGTCAATATGGAATCTATGACTAAACCCCATTTCCTGCTCACCTCTTCTGAAAGTGCTGACTCTTGTTGGATAAGATTCAGTGAAGAACAATTATCCCGTGATCTTTACGCCCCAAATGGCCTGTTAGCAGGTTTGCTCCTAAGTCCTAGACATCATCAGGACCCAGGCATTGAAATTTAATCCACCTTCTACACTATCAAATACTACCACCTTGGGGTGATGCAATGCAAGTTAGATGTAGAACAACCCTGTGTCTGCATTTCCAAGAAAGGTTGGGCTCATGAAATATGGAGCAAATCTCTTGCAAAGCCCAAATGTAACACTCCCATGGGAAATGCAGCATGCGGCAGTTTGGCATAATTTAGAGTTTCAGCGTGGAAACAAGCTCTTTGGCCCACAGATTCCGCACCGACCAACGATCACCTGGACAGTAGATCTACATGATCTCAGTTTCACATCCTACACACTAGGGACAATTTACAGAAGCCAATTAGCCTACAAATCTGCATGTCCATGGAGCATGGGAGGTAACCAGAGCACCCGGAGAAAACCCATGCTGTCACAGGGAGAAGGTGCAAACTCCACACAGACGCCACCTAGGTCTCTGGCGCTGTGACGCAGCAACTCTACCGCTGCGTGCTGTCATAAGTATTAATAGACGTAGAGAAGAATGTACACGTTTTGAGAAAAACATTTTTTGCCAATAGATGATGGGAATCGTATGTAAAAACAGAAAATGCTGGAAAATGCAGCAATGCAGATAATATGTGTGGACACAGATAAAAGTCAACACCTTGGTTCTGATGAAAGCTCATAGATTCAAATCTTTCCATAAGTGCTGCCTGATTGCTGAATATTTTTGACAGCATTTTTGTAACTTGCACTTTTGATATATTGGAGCTGAAGGGCCAGCACAGGCTCCAGCAAAATCTGGGGACATTGGGTTTCTCGTGGCTGGAAAATTAGAGAAGTTTGGATGAAGGTGGTGGGGTGCAGTAGATGGTGCAGGGAAGTGGACTGGTGTAAAGGAGAGTGCTGATTGCTGGTCCAGAGGTACAGAAGTTCAGGTAGTCATTCTGCTATGGGTGAGGGAGAGCAAGACTAAGGCAGTAAATGACACCGTGAGATATGGGATTTAAAGATCAGCTAATAATAGAACAGGAACTGAGATTATCGACTCCATTCAAACCACCTAAAGGTAAAGTCTCACATGTCCAATCCAGAATCATTTTCTGATCATTTAATGTTAACCTTAAACCCTACTTCAGTCTCAATGCAGAACTGCCTCAACCAGATAAAAGGTCAATGAAAAGTCATTAACCTGACATGTTAACGGTTCCCTCCTCTGAAATGCTGCCTGACATGCTGAGTATTACAGAATTTTCTGCTTTTAACTTAACTTTGCCAACGTTCTAACCCTGACAAAATCGAGCCCCTTCTATACCTCAAGCTTAATCATTTATCCTAAATACTAAACCAAACCAGTATTCATAATCTAAAATTTGGGGTGGCACAGGGGCCTTACAATGTCAGAGACCCAGGTTGGATCCTGACTGGGTGCTGTCTGCATGGAGTTTGTTCATTCTCCCTGTGACTGCGTGGGTTTTCTCCAAGTGCTCCGGTTTCCTCATACATTCCAAAGACGTGCAGGTTTGTAGATTCATTGGCCTCTGTAAAGTGTCCCTCGTGTGTAGGATAGAGCCAGTGTATGGGTGATCATTGGTCGGCATGGACTCGGGGGTGGGGGGGGGGGGGCAAAGGGCCTGTTTCCATGCAGTATCTCTAAAATAAACCAAGTTGAAATCTAGACCCAAATCTAACATTCCCTTTGTGGTAAATAGTTGTGGTCGTTATATTGGTGCTTGTGCCTCAAAATTATTCATGAGGAAAGTATGATTTATCAATGAGTTGGAATAAAGAAAGTTCAACATGAAGAATTTGACTGAGTAACACTCACCTGCCGAGTATAGCCAAGGCCATTCTGTTCAATACCTGACATAAAAAATAAAGTATGAATATTCAGAACAGTTCCATTTACTGAAGCAGTGAGAATTACAAACTCATGATCTGTGGCACTAGAGGGAGCATCATCATCTTACAGCTTGATTATTATTAATAGAGGCCTTTTGGGTGGCCAGATTTGACTTATTCTCGGTACTTGGATAATAAATGATTATTTTTCCCCTTATTCATTCTTTAGTGACAATTACGAGTGAGGCCAACATGTATTTTCTGTCTGTAACTGCTCTTGAGTTGGGCAATCCGCCTTCTGGAACTAGTGTAATCCTTCTGGCATAGGCATCCCCACAGTGCTTTTGTGCAGGCAGTTCCAGGATTTAGATGCTGTGGCAACAGAGGTTCATCCCAAATAGCTAACCTTCCACTTTCACAGGACACAGCAAGATGGGGTTTTGAACATTGAAGGACCAAGCTTGGTTTAAATACGTGCACACACCACTCAGAAAGCCACCCACACCCTTCAGCTCACCAGGAGCTTTTAGCATTCCTACAATTAGCATGGAATTTGGGTGAGAGAAAGAGAAAGCAAACAGCAATACCCATATTTTATAGGATGGCACAGTGGTGCAACTGGTTCACAGTACAAGAGAGCTGGGTTCACTCCTGACCTTGGGTGCTGTCCGTCTGAGTTTGCTCATTCTCCCTGTGACTGTGTGGGTTTCCTCTAGTTTCCCCACACATCCCAAAGATGTGCGGGTTTCTAGGTTAATGGGCCTCAGTAAATTACCCCAAGTGTGCAGAGAGTGGATGCGAAAGTGGAACAACATAGAACTAGTGATGTGGACTCAGTAGGCCAGAGGGCCTGTTTACATGTGGTATCTCTGAAACAAAAGCACTAAAGTAGGATGAAAGAGTAAAGAAGAGCAGGGGAAGGAAGCAAAATAGACCCCTCCGAGGTACATGGGATGCGAGCTTGCTCCCTAAAAGCTGCAGTGAGTCACATTGCCCTGTGCAGCTTTGGATAGAGACATGTTTTCAGTTGCACTTTTTAGAACCCTTTGCTGCAAGGAACAGGCATGGGCAAGGAATGAGTCCATGTCTAACAGGGCTGCCTGGCACAGGTGCAGTGCACAGGAGGCACAAGTGATCCAGGGATGGGGATTTAGTGCTGGATGAAGGGAACAACTTTTGTTATGTTTCCATGTCATTTAATTCTCCACAAACACTGTAGTTCTGTTGGGCATCTAATTTGAATTTCAAATGAGCTCCCCTTTGCTCGTACATGGGCAGCCTCCTCTCCTCCAGTATGTAAATCCTTCCTTCTCACGAGGCTCCAGTATGAAAATTAGTTTGAAATATGCAAATTTCTGAGAGCCTATTACTATGGCAACTTCTCCATGCTTCAGAGTGAGTGGGGATGTTATATATATATATATATATGTATATATATATATATATATGTATATGTCTATACATGTGGGTGTGCAATACTTAACCACGCAGACCAGAAGATTTCAACTTTGATACCCAGTCCGATGCAAGTCAAATGATTATGGACAAGATAGAAACATAGAAAATAGGTGCAGGCTTAGGCCATTCGGCCCTACCTCCAACCAGCACCTCCATTTAATATGATCATGGCTGATCATCCAGAATCAGATTTAGAAACAAAACTGAAGTATGAGGGGGTGCTCATCAGAGGATTTTTTTTTTCCACATATTTATGAATAAAGTTTAAAAATAACAAACTCTTGGAGGGTTCTAGATCTAGAATAGGACAGCAGTGGATCTGACCTTAAGGTGATCAAGCACCATCCAAATGCATCACAGGATAGTTGAACCTACACTTATATAAAAAAAAGTCAAATGGAGATTAAAAGTCTCATTTTGCCCATGCTAAATGCAGCTTCCCTGCTAAATTGACCGAGATTATATCTGAGAGCGTGTTTTTCACATCTACTTTCAGAGAAGAGAGGAACCGAGCCAGTCCAACTGAAAATATGCAAATAATGAACTGCTCAGCAAAAACAATGTATTTAGGATCCGGCTCCTGGGTCTTTGCTCAAACGGTAAAAACTCCAGCAGCCACGCCTGATTTACAATGCCCAAGGCATCGAGCAAGCACAAGAACTGGATGATACCAAGCCAAAACTGCCTTTTCCTCTTACCTTTCAGGCGCCCTGGTTGGGATAATTGAACGCACTCTAGTAAAGTAGGAATAAGACAGAGTTGTCTCCATCATCAGATCCTGCTCCCCATTTCGCAGGTTCATCAAAAGGAAGCAAGGAATGTGTGACGTTTCGGGTCGAGACCCTTATTCAGAGTCTCGACCCGAAACATCACCCATTCCTTCTCTCCAGAGGTGCTGCCTGTCCCGATGAGTTACTCCAGCATTTTGTGTCTATCTTCGATTTAAACCAGCATCTGCAGTTCTTTCCTACATGATAAGACACGAGAGCGGATAATGGAGCATTTAACGGGAGGGTCTGTAAACATTCCCATCTTCAACCTGGAGTCTAGCTTACAATAGCACAACTTGGAAAATATTTGGGCTTGGCCCGATAATTGCAAGTAACATTCATTTTACACAAGTAATGACCACAGCTAGGAAGAGAAAATCTAACCATGTCCCTCTCACATTCAGCCCCTTTAACAGTCTTGAATCCTTCACCATCAATATTCCAAGAATTCCCTACTAGTTTAGTTTAGAAATACAGCATGGAAACAGGCCCTTTGGCCCACTGTGTCTGCGCCGACCAACGATCACCCCGTACAATAGTTCTATCCTACACACTAAGGACAATTTACAGAAGCCAATTAACCTACAAACCTGTACGTCTTTGGAATTGACTCTTATTCAATGAACCAGGAATATAAAGATATATCATGGCTACATGACCAGATCTCTCTCAGAGAAGGTCCCACCTTCTGATTCCTCACTATCTGTCCGTCATCTACAGTATAAGTAAGTAAGTTTATTGGCCAAGTATTCACATACAAGGAATTTGCCTTGGTGCTCCACCCACAAGTAACAACATGACATACAGTGATAGTTACGAATGACTCAGAAAACACTAAACATTAATAATAATAAAACATTAATGATAAAACACCATTGATCAAGCATGTGAACCAACAAAATACCAGATCAAAGGGAGGCTACAGATTTTTGGCTGTTGAGTAGAGCAACTACTCGTGGATAAAAACTGTTTTATAAAGGCAGATTTATAGTTATGATGGAATTTCCCCACTTACATGGATTAATGTCACTCAAACACTCTGGTGGCTCAATACAATAAAGGAAGTAACAACCTCATTAATTGATATTGCATCCATATCTGCTCTCGATATTCACTCCTCCACCATCAGCATATCATGTCTCGGAGTGGCGGCGCCTAACGGCAGCGGCTCGACTGCAGTCCATCTGTCTTTTTTAAATTTTTGTCCCGTTAGATGGATGTTTTTGGTTCTAATTTTTATTATTTTTTAGCTGTGTATATGTGGGGGGGGGTGGGGGAAACCGTTTAATCTCTTCCCTATACGGGGACCCAACTTTTTCCCTGTCGGGTCTCCGGTGTCGTTGGGCCTAACATCGTGGAGCCGGCGGCGGCCTCCAACCGGAACAAACCTGAGGGCCCCAGTCGTGGAGCCTGCGGACTCACCATTGCGGAGCTGGCCGACTTTGGAGCGGGGAGAGCTGTGGTGGCGCATGGCTGAAACCTGACTTCGGAGCTTCGGAGGCTCCGGACGCAGGCCCGGTGGACAGGAACATCGGGAGCTCACAGGTCCCTGGTGGGAGACCGCTTTTCGGAGCTCCCGCAATGGCAACTTCTCCCGTCGGAATCGTGGGGTTTAAATGACTCGGAGCGGGGCCTAACATCGCCCGGCGCGGCTTAAACGGCCGCGGGACTTACCATCGCCCGCCGGGGGCTTTAACATCGTGAGCCCCAGTCGCCTCGACACTGCAGTTGGACTGCTGGACCGCGGGAGAAGAACAAAGGGAAGAGATAAGACTTTTGCCTTCCATCACAGTGAGGAGGTGTTAGAGATCCACTGTGATGCATGTTTGTGTAAATTGTGTTAACTGTGTGTCTTGTTTTTTTTTGTAATGTAATGTTATGACTGTAGGAATGAAATTTTGTTCAAACCTTGTCTGTTTGAATGACAATAAAAGGCATTCTATATGTCTACACTGTGCAATATCTACAACTTTCAACAGGAACTGTTCATAGTCCCTGTAAACATTGGACCAAGGATAAGGACAGCAGATGGATGGGAACAGCATCATTTCCAATTATGCCATCAGTGACACATGACCTTATTTGGAAATTTATGATCTATACTTCAATGTTACAGAATCAAAATCTTCGTCGATAACACAGAGTGTTTACCCCAAGTGGACCAGAGTCCTTCAAGAAGGCAGATCATTGCCATCACACAGATTATGAATGGACAATAAATGCTGCCGTTGCTAGGAATACCAAACACCCTGCGAGTGAATCAATAAATATTAAAAAGGGGATCACAAGATAACATACTGGTTAAGTTAGTAAAGTAGCATTGAACACTTCAGCTTTAACTGATCAGGCACATGAAGTCAAATTCTACCACAGAAGCTGCGAAAATCAAATTCAGCTAATTAAAATAAATCTTAACAATGTGGTGGCAGAGATAACTGGCCTTGATAATGGCAATGAAAAAAATGGTGGGAATTTTACAACTGATCTATTTTGCTGATCCATGTAAATCATCTTTCCTTACTTGGACTAGTAATCATTCCTCACCTACAGCAGAATGTTTGAAATTTATTTGTATGCTGGAAATAACTACCTAATCACGCAGCAGCCTCAAACCATCACTAAAGAACGATACATTAACTCAATTTATCCAACATCAATCAAGGCACAAGAAATGGATGTTACAAGGCAAACCCAGCCCACAGGGAGACATTTATTTGATAGTATGTCATGGATTCGTACCTTTTCACCAACAGTACACATCTCTCCTTCACCATTGTAGGGCACACCCCATTCCACTGGGAGGACAAATATTCAGACTGACAGCAGTAACATATGCACCCAAAATGAAGTGGTTCCAAGATTGCTTAACTAGGATTCCTCAACTCACTTCCTACCTTATCTTCCATATTGATTACTTGAAACAGAGCACAAAGGACACATTGGTGGGGTCTTCAACATTAAATCATCAAGGGTGGTTCAGTAGCACAAGCACTGACTAACTTGGCTAAATCCTTAAGGGCCAGACTGAATCTCCATCTGGTGGTAAGCAAAACAATACAAAAACTGCAATCTTTTCCTGCTGTAGATGCAGGTTGCAAACTTCCTTACTGAATGCTTCACCCAGTTTCTTTGCCTCCAGAGACTGGTTTTGTGATTGTGGCAGTCTTTTATTAATGCAACTAAAAGAGCACGTCATAGAGTCATACAGTGTGGAAACAGGCTCTTCGGCCCAAGCCGACCAACATGTCCCATCCACACTTGTCCCACCAGCCTGTGTTTGGCCCACATAACCCACTAAACCTATCCTATCCATATATCCGTCAAAATGTTTATTTCCTGTCAAAGTTTGAGTTTTCTGCAGCAAAACTATCAAAGGTGCATTCCAACCATCTTGAAATTGCACATAGTACCATCATCAGTCAAGACACTTAATACCATCAAAACTAAGCACTCCACATTTGGAACTCAGATAATATCCTTCGATATTGACTACTAAATAATCCATCTTCAGTGTGCACTATTCATAAGAGACAATTTATAGTGGCATACAGCATAGAAACAGTGCATTTGACACACCATATCAATAGTGACCAGTGGGTACCCATCTGTACCAATGCTACCTTTGGGCAATCATCCCTTAACCTTTGCTAAGGCAATTCAAGTGCTCATCTTCACACTTCTTAAATACAAGGTTTCTTTGATATCATTGTCCCAGTCTTTACACTACATAAAAGATGGGCAACAAGCATAAGGGAATCCTAGCACCCCAAAATACTCCTGCAAGTTCCACACCATCCCCTAACTTGGAAATGTATCACAGTTGCTCCATCTTCAAATTCCTCAACTCCCTTGGAGATGGTAGAAATACTGTAACTTCAAACATCTTCACCTCAGCTACATGATTCAAGGTGACAGCACACCAGACGTTTCTAGGGTAATGGGGGCGGGCAATAAACGTTGCCTTAACCAATAACGCCTACATGCTGCGATTGAGCAAATAATCAAATCTGGGTCACAGGTATGAGTCACACAGGTTTTAACCAGATTTAACTGAAATTGTTAACAATATGGAATCCATTTGAAAGCAATGTAGCATTGATGCTACTCAGCAATGACTAATTCATTATTGCAAAGATCACTATCTCTGGTAGTTCACCAAGAAACTTTACCTTGTAATAGATCACGTTCCCCTAATAGAACAGAGAATGTTGGAATGTCTTTGACTCGGTTGCCTTCTCCACATATGCTGCCTGACTTTCTGACTATTTCCAGTATTTTGGGGGCTTTATTTCAGTTTTCCACACCTGCAGTATTTTGATTTGCCATCACTTTTCACTGGGCGGTTAATTTATTCACCAATTCTGGCCAGCTGGCGGTTTCTGCCCAGCAGGCTTTTGCCGTCAACAGGTTTTAAAATACCACTGGAAATCTTCTCCTCCCAATGCATCCTTGCTGTCTGACCAGAAAAGAATCAGCATATATCCCTCAGCATTCATTGCACCATTGTCAGGAATACCATTTGAATTTTGATCAACACTAACAGCAACAAGTATGCCTTTGTTCAGTTCCATATTTAGGCAGCGGTTCTAGCATTGTAGACAATTCTATATCTATTGTAGACCGAGAGATTGATTATTATGGTTATACAATGATGCAGTGGAGTGGGGACACCAACTATGGGTCAGTAACACTCAATTACCTACTTCTGCACTACAATTTCTAATAAAATTGCATCGCCATTGGCAATCTCCCCTCTACTCTCTCAATTTCAGGGTGGCATGGTAACATAGTGGTAGAGACCAGGGTTCAATCCTGACTGTGGGTGCTGTCCGTATGAAGTTTGAACACTCTCCCAGTGACAGCATGGGTTTTCTCCAGGAGCTCCAGTTTCCTTCCACGTGCAGGCTTGTAGGCTTCGGACGAAAATTGTAAATAATCCCTAATGTGTAGGATAGTGCTCGTGTACGGGGATTGCTGGACAATGCAGACTCGGTGGGCCGAAAGGCCTGTATCCGCAGTGTATCTCTAAAAAAACTTTTTTTAAAGTTGAGATGCCGCGTTCAGCAGCTCATTTATTGCTCTAGATCCAAGCATTGCTGTTTTGTGTCTGCACCACCACTGTATTGGGCAACTAACAAACACTAAAAGATGAGCTTGTAATTTCTCATCCGGAAATACCCATGGATAAGTCGTAGGCTAGATTCAGAATGTTGCCAGCAATGAAGGTTTAGTTATCACTGAGCAACTTGGCAGGTCAGGCAGCATCCCTGGAGAACATAGACTAAAAAAGGATCTAAAGGAGGATCCTGACACAGAACGTCCTCTATCCATGTTCTTCAGGGATGCTGTCTGGCTCACTTACTTACTCCAGCACTTTGGGCCTTGTCTTTTTTTTTAATAAGGTAAATATTTAACTTGTCTAACATTCCAACGCATTTCATGGCAGCTTTATTTTATAAATGTGACAGCCATCTTGCACTGAGACAGCCAATGCCAGTTGGTAGCAATAAAGGTACCACGCGGTGCTTGGTAAAGAGGGTGACATGGAAAGAATTCCAGGTCTAGATTATTCAGTGAACAATGATGAAAAATACTCAAGTGAACATTGGAAAGGATCAGATTGCACTGACTGTGAAGACACGAGAGGCGGCAATCAAGAGCAACAGATAATCTGCTGGTGGAACCTGAACAGCATCTGTGGGCAGAAAGGAACGATCAACATTTCGGGTTGGAACCTTGCATTAGGACAGAGAGGGAGAGAGAGCCAGTATGAATAGAAGAAGTGGTGAGAGGCAATTGTGGACTGAGAAGATGTTAAGGATAGGCAAGTAGAGTGGGGTAAGGGAGATGGGGGTGGGTGGGGAGAAAATGAGGTGGCATTGGGGGACAGAGGCAGGTGGATGATGGATGGAGGTAGGTGGAAGGAAAATATGTCAGATGGAGCCAGGTGAACTGACTGGTGTACTTCAAGGCCTTCCCACTGTCCATTTGGTAATAACAAGCACCCTATGTGCCTTCAGTTCTTGCATTGTGTTTACGGGGCTCTATAACCCACCAAAAACTGCAAATCCCCAATCTCAACCATCCCCAATCTCAACCCAATTGAAGAAGCTGTGGGTATTCTCCGTGGGACAGTGCATTTTGTGAGGGTATCAGATTGAGGTACTTGAAATCATGATCGGCATGGATAGACTTACTGTTGAGAGAAACTCTTCTATCTTACAGAGGGGATGTAGAATAGGTGATTGGTAAAAATGAAGAAGGATTTTTTTTTTTAAGTGTTGGTTTGGAATGCACTGCTTGAGGTAGTGGTGGAGACAGATTCAAAAAGGATTTGGATAAGTAATGAAATGAAAGAATTTGCAGGTGTTGGGGTTTTGCAGAGTGGGATTTTTCATGCAGACCATGTGGATTAATGTCCTCCTCTTCTGTGACAATAGAGTGGTTCCGCGGCCTTCTGCCATCAAGTCTGATCCCTAATTACCAAGATGAATGACCATAATTGTGCCACATATCCAAGAGAAAAAAAATTGACAAAAATAAAAGAGAAACTTGGTCGTTATCAGTCACTGACAGATGAAGCCGATAAATAAAGTCATAGAATTGTACAGCACAGAAACAGTCCATGCTAACCTAGGTGAATATCGGAGCCTGTCCAATTTACCCGATTTGGGCCCATATCCCTCCGTATCACAGTACAAGAATACTATCAAACACTTTATTTCACATTGTTGCTAAAAAGCACTGGTAAGCGGGGAAAACAAACACAATAACAGGAACTATAATCAGACAATATTACAACCACAGCTTCTGCTGAAGTGCAGCTGGGCAAGGGAGTGGCCAACAGGCTAGTCTCCTGTAGGAATTTTACATCCTCTTTCTAAACCCTTAAAATGCTAGCACATACTGTACCTCAGTCTGTATAACACTTACAGCAGATACGTAGAAGTGAAGGTGCAGCATTTGCTGCAGAAGTTATTGAATACTTGGAAGTACAAAGGAACCAAGAGGGATTACCAGGGGTCACCAGCAACCAATAAAAGAAAGAGCAAAACTTTCTGTTATCTCAGTCACGTCATTTTGAAAACGGAAGTATCTTTGAAAATAAATGTTTGAGCAATTCTAAGCACGGAAGAAATTTCCACAATCTTTTGAACTTGTTTAAATGTAAATAAATCATGCTAGAGGTTAGGCCCGCCAATAACCAATTTCGAGCTGATCAAGGCTCATCAGTCACAGCACTGCAGTTCTTTAAAGTGGCTCTTCAAACTAAACCGGTTCTTTTGGGTGCATGGCCACAAATAGGCAGATTACACATCGTCAGATTCTTAATTTAACTTTCAAGAAAATGACCCACTTCATAAAACCAATGATAAAAAAAATACTGCAGAAACTGAAAATCTGAAATAAAAAATACAAAATACTGGTAATACATAGCAGGTTGTGGAGTTAAAGTTGTCCAGCTTTGAAAACAGGTGCTTTGGTCCACCATGTTTATGGTGACCATAATGCCTATCTATACTGTTCCCACTTACCTGCATTAATTCCATATCTCTATGCCTTGCGCAATTAAGTACTTCTCCAGATGCCTCTTAAATGCTATTATTGTTCCTGCCTCCACTACCTCCTCCGGCAGCTCATTCCAGATACGAACTACTTTGTATGAAAAAAAAATGCCTTTGGTTTCCTTTTAAGCCTCCTCTCTCTTACCTTAAACGTATGCCCTTTCATTTTAAACTCCCTAACATTGGAAACAGACTCTGGCTATCTATACGTCATAATTTCAGAAATCTCTATCATGCAACTCGCAGTCTCTTGTGCTCCAGGGAAAAGAGACCCAGACTACCCAATTTCTCTTTATAACTCAATCCCTCCAATCCAGGTACCATTCTTGTGAAACTTTTCTGCGCCCTCTCTAGCTTAATCACATCCTTCATGTAGCCTGGCAACTGGAACCGTGCACAATACTAGAAGTGTGGCCTAACCAGCGTTTGTACAACTGTAACATGACATCTCAACTATTGTACTCAATCCCTTGACCGATGAAGGCAAGCATCCTATTTGCCTTTTTCACCACCATGTCTACCTGTGTTGTCCCTTTCAAGGAACTATGTACTTGCACCCCAAAGTTTCTCTTTTTGACAACACTCCCCATCACTCCACAGGTCTGGAGGCATCTGTGGTGAGATGCACCATGTCACAGCAGATTTTACATTTGGTATTGGTAAATGAGTTTTCACAGAAATCTGACAAAAATATAATAACATGTCAATTTGGATGCAGTTTAAGCTCGAATCCCTAATTGTGCCCAAGATAGAAATATTATTTATTAAACAGCAAGTTCAGAAGCCCAGTGTTAGAGCTGGCATTGCACTTTATCCCTCAGGAACCTTGGCAAAGAATGAACCATGTTCCAACATGAAATGAATCCCCCAAACTGCATCTCATCATCTCTGGAAATCCAAAATAATTTAGTTTATTGTCACATGTACCGAGGTACAGTGAAACGCTCTTGTTGCATGCTAACCAGTCAATGGGAAGACAATACATTATTGCAATTGTGACTTTTTTTAAAAAAAGCACACAGAAAATGCTCAAAGCTCACAGCAGATCAAGCAACAACCCTGGGAAGAGAAATAGAGTTGATGTTTCTGGTCAAGGACCCTTCAATTGGGGCAGAGAGTTATGTTAAAGATTAGGGTCCAATCATGGACATCTCAAACCAGCACCAGTAGAGGTTGGAATCAATCCTTCAGTGGTTGGGATCTTTGCCAACATCAAAATTCCAGGAAAATCCTGGATTAGGGTGAAAACAGTTTAGGACTGCTCCTGAAATCCAGACCTGGATCTAAGTGAGGCAGTACCACGTTGTGTACTGGGGCGGGAGCGAACAAGAACAGAACAAGGGAGCTGTCACTTTCTGCCATTCACTCTGTAATCGCCTGCAGGGGTGAAATTAGTGCAAATATTGACAATCGCATTTTCTCAGCTTTCAGACTCCAGTCCCTCTGATTATGTAGGATCAACAGCTGGAATTAAATCTCTTTAAATAAAAAGGAACAGGTAGCCCAGGAAGTCGTTTAAATCAGTTAAATATCGCATTATCCGCTAAAATCATTGCGGAACACCCTAGTCCCATCCACAGGTTAACGGCGATGGAGTTATCTTATCCAGGACACTGTCTGCTAAAATAACTTTCAGCTGAAGAAATTCAGATTCCAGCAATATCCGCGATATTGTCTAACAAAATAACCGAGAGCATCCTATTAAACGTCCCGCTCTGAGGTTGAGAGCGACCGCTTACCTGCTTGTTCCCGGGATTGTGAAACACCAGTTCGGACATCCGATGATTTATCCGTCCCGACACTCATCTTACTGCAAGCAAAGGAAACAACTGACTTTTAATTTACAAAAACGCGCGTCTCAAAAACAAAACTAAAAGCCTACCGGTAAAAATCAACCGAATTGAATGGGCAACATCATCATCACATCGTCAACGGTTCTTGCGTCCTCTTTCCCGAGCGCAAACTTTTTCCAGGTGTGGAGACAGCGTGGGACGAGCGAACTATTTAGAAATCATTACCTGACAGAGACCGATCTCTTCCCTCCGAGACCTCTTACGCTCGGTCACTGCTCCACGGCACAGGCAGCAGGCGAGAGGCACTCCGTTCCGTGTAATTTGGGCAAATTTGACTCGAACACTGCAGGTGGGTCACGGTGCCTTTCGACAGAGGAACTCGCTGTGAGTTTAGGTGCAAGACAAAGAGATATTTGCATATCATCGCAGGCAGTGCATCAAGACCAACCCATACACCCTCATTTGTTTAACTCAACAAGTACCAGTTCTGAATAAACAGAGATTATCGTTTAACTTTACAACTAAGAGTTGCGTGAAATTGTTGCAATGTGTTTGGAGTGGATTATATTCCAACCACCACTCCCCCTTGCTGGACGCGTAGAATTATTCCGCTTCAAGACCAACGAGACATTTGGCGTTAAAGGTACAGTGGCTTCATGCCTGCGTCTCTCAACTACCATCCATTCCCGGGACCAGGACTCCGGTCCTGCGAAAGTCATCTCTAATTTTGCTTGGGAAGGGGATGGGGTGGTGAGGGGAGGACTTCAGCTTCCCCGCTTCTGGAGTCAACAGATGCCCAAACACCGAGGGAGGCCCGGCGCCGGCTGCACGCCGGTGTCCGATCCCTCAGCTGTGAACGGGCTGGTCGCCTGGTTCTCAGATGCGCAACTATTTTTTTCCCAGGCCTCACCTTTGTACCCCTGCACCCACAACCCCAATGAGTCGTGGGCCAGCCAGCATGTCGAGCTACTCTTCCATCACCTCTGCTGCTGCTGCTGCGGTACCTATTTATGTAGGAAGAGTCCTTGTCTTCCATTGATCCGTCCCCCAATCCTCCTCTTTTTGCTGAGAGAATGGAGCAGCTGGACTTGTACACTCTGGAGTTTAGAAGGATGAGAGGGTATCTCATTGAAACATATAAGATTGTTAAGGGCTTGGACACACTAGAGGCAGGAAACATGTTCCCGATGTTGGGGGAGTCCAGAACCAGGGCCACAGTTTAAGAATAAGGAGTAAGCCATTTAGAACGGAGACGAGGAAACACTTTTTCTCATAGAGAGTGGTGAGTCTGTGGAATTTTCTGCCTCAGAGGGCGGTGGAGGCCGGTTCTCTGGATGCTTTCAAGAGAGAGCTAGATAGGGCTCTTAAAAATAGCAGAGTCAGGGGATATGGGGAGAAGGCAGGAACGGGGTACTGATTGGGGATGATCAGCCATGATCACATTGAATGGCGGTGCTGGCACAAAGGGCCAAATGGCCTACTCCTGCACCTATTGTCTATTGTCTTTCTCATGAACACCCTCTATTGGCCTTCGACCAATCTATCGCTTCATTTCCAACTGCTGCTATCACGCAGACTATCTTGCTTCCACCACTCCGGTCCAAACCCGCAGCTCTCCACTCACTCCGCACCAAGCCCAACCCCGTCAGCAAACGTGCAAGCAAGAGTGGACCCATTGTCGTGTGGTGGACTGACCCGTACGTCTCCTGCTGAGGGGAGGTAACAGGTCTCACACACCTCCATAGGCATGACCCAACACCAGGCCAACCTCCCAAACCATCACAAATCTCATCACTTCTGGCAATCTCCCCTCCAAAGCCTCCAGCCTAATAACTCTGCACACTGCCTGTTTCTATCTCCTACCTAAAATCTAAGTCTACCCTGGTAGGCCTGTTGGCTCTGTTTGCCCCTTGCCTGCAATGAACTCATCTCTTTACATCTCAACTCTCTATCTTATTCCTTTATCGTATCCCCCCCAGTCCCTTCACAGTTACATCTGGGGCACCCCACATGCTCTCCACCACTTCAACAACTTCCATTTCCTTGGTTTCCTGCCAGCCCCCTGCCACCATCCATCCCACCTCACCACCATCCATTCCAAGCCCCCCCCCCCCCACTCCACTTACCCCCACCTCATCTTTACCATGGACGTCCAGTCTCTTTACACTTCCATTCTCCATTAGGATGGCATGGGGGCCCTTTGTTTCTTCCTGGAACAGGAACCCAACCTGTCCCCTCTACTAACGCTCTCTGTCTGGCAGAACCTGTCCTCACCCTCAACAACTTTTCCTTTGAATTATCTCACTTTTTTCAATACAAAGGTGTAACCATGAGCACATGTATGGGCCCGAGCTATTCCTGTCTTCTTGTTGGCTATGTTGAGAATTCTTTGTTCCAAATGTATCTCCAAACCATTCCCAAGTCTTTCTCAGCTACTTGACAACTGCATTGTGGCTTTCTCCTACACCTGTGCTCAACTGGTCAATTTCACCAACTTTGCAACCAAATTTCAACCCTGCCCTCAAATTTTCGTCAAATTCATCTTTGACACCTCTCTCTCATTCCTGTGGAGTATCTACATACTTCTATTCCAAACCCATTGACTCCCACAGCTACCCCTTCTTGTTTCTACACCTCCTTCCACCCTGTCTCTAGCAAGGAGGCCATCCTTTTCTCACAGGCTTTCCGTCTCAGCTGTACCTGCACTCAAGATGAGGCATTCCATTCTGGGGAATCTGAGATGTCCTACTTCTTAATTAAATCTAGCTATGCCCAACCCCCTTTTTCCTCACCACTGCCTCCTCTGTTTTACACCGTTCCCCTCCACCTAGAGAAACCAGATAGAGTTACCTGGTCCTCACCTTCCACCCGTCCAGCCCCGCATCCAACACATCATTCCCTGAGCTATCTGCCAGGTTCAATGCAATCCCAACATCAATTACAACTTCCCCGCCCTACTCTTTCTGCTTTTCACTGAGACAACTCTCCCTGGTTCACACATCCATCTCCACCCACCCCTCTCCCACTTCAAACACATTGCCCTGCACCTGCAGGAGGTGCATCACCTGCCCCTACACCTCCTCATCCTTCACCTTCATTCAGGGACCCTAACAGCCCTTTTAGGTGAGATCAGAGTTTACATGCACCTCCCCCAACCTCATCCATTGTATTTGGTGTTTCTTGATGTGGCTTTCTCTATATTGGTGAGGCCAAACATAGACTAGGCAACCACTGCTGAACAATTGTACTTTGTCTGACAGGGCAGGGCATAATTACACACACTAATTCCTTTCTGCTAGCCTCTTTTTTTAAAACTCATTTCTATACCAACTTGTTAGTCCTTGGCCATCTCCACTGCCCGAGTGAGGCCACCTTCAAACTGGAAAAAGATCTCCTCATATTTTGTGTTGGTAGCCTACAACTTAATGGTATGACCATTGAATGCTCCAATTTCAGGTAACCCCAATCCCCCACCTGCTCATATACCCAGGTCTCCCATCCCTACACATTCCTTTCTTTCCACCTCCCCAATTAAGTTCCCACACTACCCCCCACCTACTTCCTTTCCCAACCATCACCTCCATTCACTCCCACCCACCCCTCCCTGCCCCAAGCCCCCCATTCTTCACCCCACCCCTCCATTCCCTTCTATCATCCTCCTCCTACTGTACTACATTTCACACCCTCTTTCCTTTCTTATCAGATTCCACAATTTGCATCCTTTTTGTTCTCCACATCACCTCCAGCAGTTACATCTCCAGCCCCACCTGGATCCACTTATCATTGGCCAGCTCTTTCCACGCCACATCCTCTCACATCTTGCCACTGGCCTTCTCCCCTCAACTCCATCAGTCTGGAAGCGGGTCCCGACCCAAAACATTGTCTCCCCATTTCCCTCCACAGATGCTGCCTGACCCCTTCAGTTCGTCCAGCAGTCGGTTCCCAGCACATGGGGAATTTTATGTTTCCACCTGCTATAACAGGTTTGTTTTTCCAATACCACTCACCCAGCCAAAATATTGAGTCTCAGGATCTTCAGGACAGCTCTGGTCACCCAACGTGCACTGGTGGCAGTTAATGATAATGTAAGGAGAATTTTATTAAAATATTATTTATTTAGGATGAGTGTTAATGGGTCGACGGTTTGCGTAGAAGCAGTAGTGACTTGATGTCACCTGAGTCAATGCAAATTTGCATGGGCACAAACAGATCTGGGCATTTGTCGGCCAAGAGCAGGACTGGTTTCATGGGGATCAATGGGCACTGCTTCCAAATATAGGGTAGAGTCCTGTGGAAACCATCTGAGGTCCTGAGCCCCGGTGAAATGGGTAAGCAGTAAATAAAAAATAATATTTCGGGAGGTTTGAACTGTACTCCCCGTTGAATTGCAACCTTGTCGTGGTCGGGGAGCTTGTGTGTCTCAGTGGCCCCTAGAGCTATGCCAGTGGGAGATTCGTCTCCTGTTAGGGTCTCCCATGCTGGACAGGTCGAAGGGTAGACACGAGACAGAAGAGTGATCCACTGGTCCTCCAGGTTGCAGGATGAGCACAGGGCTAACAACCCTGTCTCGTAAAACAAATATGTTATGGAAACAGCAACTGAAGGAATCAACACTTCTGAGTGGAGGACTTTCGTTGCTGCTCTACATGCCAGGAGGCATAATAGGCAGTAAGTAAGTAAGATGAACTGAGGTGATGATTAAAAAAGTGAATTAAGCAATTACAACTATGGTGGGGAGTGGGGGGACTGGTTGATTTGGGTAACATCATTGGGTATTGGAGAGATGCTACCAATACTGTACACAAAATCTTCCAAATGCGCTGGAGATAAGCAAACCCACATTGCTGTCCTCTTGTGGGCTAAAATCCCGAGCATTGAGATAGTAACACCCAGTTGGCATTTTTAACAGACCACATTATTGATGTGCCCAACGCCAGGAACTGGAGATAGACACATTATTCCGAGCCCTGGCAGAGGAAAAAATTCACAGATGTCCTTAAAGCATCTGAAAAAATGCAGTTTCTCTGATACAGATTCTTGGACATCTTTGGCTCATGTCCATTTAAAGTGAAAAGAGGTATTTGGACGTGTATTGAGAATGCAAGCACATGTATCGGAAGCACATATAAGTCCCATGTCAACAGTGGAAGGAAGACATCACTTCGTACATACCAACCTGCCTGCTATCAGTCATCTTCCATCTGTGAAGGGGCCTGCCATTCCCACATTGTCCTCTTCAGTCACCTCATTTTAACTCCAGTTTTGTGTGGTTTACTGTAACTGACGTTCAATCCCATGCTACTGTCTGGGTAATGATAAGCAGGGCACACCACCATGAGCTAGTCAATTTAATGCTGCAAGTCCATCTGTTAATGTTGAAATCAGCAGAAGTAATTTAAATTTGAGATGCTTATTCTGAATGCACAAATCATTCATAACGAGTTAGCCGAACTAAAAACAGAGATCTGAAATAAAAGCTGCAGCTGAGACAAGGTCATAGAGTGCCATAAGGAACTAAATATTCCAGGTAAATGGAAAGAAAGTCGTGAGGGTACTCAGTAGCTTGCATAATAAAGGATGAGATAAAGGCAGAAGTGAGGAACAGTCTTGGACTGGAAAATCAGGAAGAATCATTACTGTTGGAAAAAAAAGGTAACATAGGTGAAAAGATTTCATGGGGTTGTTGACTCTAGGTATAATCTATTAGCAAGGATCAAGACATAAGAACATTATAATAAAGATGTAGCAATAATCTTAGAGTTTTAAACTATTATTACACACTAGACAAATCTAAAGAACAAATTAACTGCAGAACAATTTTATAGGATGCATCTGAGACAGATCCAAAGCAATATGTTATGGAACTGGTACACAAAAATGCTGGAGAAACTCAGCGGGTGCAGCAGCATCTATGGAGCGAAGGAAATAGGCAAAGTTTTGGGCCGAAAACTTTCGCTCCATAGATGTTGCTGCACCCGCTGAGTTCTCCAGCATTTTTTGTGTACCTTCAATTTTCCAGCATCTGCAGTTCCTTCTTAAACAACATGTTATGGAACTGACCATGAATCGGATATTTTAGATTATGTCTTGTTTAATGAGACAGTGTTATTCAGAAACATGATGATAGATTATCTTGGGAAAAGTGATGTATTATAATAGAATTTCAAGCAAAGTTTTTAAGGGATGTATTTAAATTGGAATAGAGACCAATCGAAAAGGTAATTATGTAGAATGAGGGGCAAAGGATTAAACAACATGTTAAGAAATATTTCCCAATTATAAACAAATATATTAACAGTGAGAAAAAAAAATCTTGTTGGAAATGTAATCAATCTCTTGATAACTAAGATGTTAAGAATTGTATTGGATCTAACGAAGAAGCTGCTTTTACAAATAAGCCTTAGAAATGGGTAAGATTAAGAAACAAGCATATCACGACCAAGATTTAGAGTAGAACAAATGGAATATGAGAACAAACTATCCAGCAATAATAAAGCATATTATAAGAGCTTGTATGGATGTGTGAAAAGAAAGAGAGCAACAAATGTATATGTGGACACCTTGGAACCTGATTGAGGAAAAGTAAGGAAGTGCTGAAAATTAAAAAAAGTATTGTATCCAATTTCACTGTAAAAACATATTGAACGAATGGAAGTAACGAGTCATTGAGAATGAGAAACTTAATGTAATGAACATGTAATGTGAAGAAAAAGTACCAGAGAAAATAATAAATATCTAGCACTAAATGGGTTACTTCCTGGAGTTCCAGAGAAATTATTGCAGAGATACAGGATATATTTTCAGAATTCCATAGATTCTGCTTCCGAAGAAAACACGTGTAAGTGAAAAATGAAGGAGAGAGAAATTAGGGAAATATTGGTAAATTCATTTAACACAGGTTGCTGGAAAACTACTGGAATCATAACTAAGGAAGTGGTAACATGGCATTTAGAACATTATATGATTGAACAGAGACAACATGGTTTTGTGAAAGGGAAGTCTTGTTTGATAAATCTTCGGCTTTTGAGTATGTAGCTTGCAAGGGGAATCCCAAGGATGCATTTGTAGATTTTAAAAAAAATTCGAAAGGTTGCTACATAAAATATCGATATACAAAATATTCCTAGGCCCTACATATGAATGGAATAGATAATTGGTTTAAGGACAGAACACACTCAGAATAAATGGATTTATATCAAATTGGAAGGTTGTTACTTGTGAAAAGCCACAAAGATCAGTGATGGACTCTGTTCTGAAAACAAGCCCTGCCAGTGCGGAAAATTAAACTTGAAATACTCAGCAGGTCAGGTATCTTCTGTGGAGAAAAAAACCGGAATTAATGTTTCACACTGTTGATTGTTGATCAGAATTAGGAAAAGCCCATCTAATTACAACCTATCTTAATGAATTGAATCAGCGGACTAAATCTATGCAAATTCTTTGTGAACCAAAGCTATGCCAGAAATAAACATATAGTTATTCACATCAATCATTAAAAATATTTAAAAATGTAATGCCGAGAAGCTATTATACGTTTGTCTTCAGAAGGATTTGAGGATCCTTGCACAATAGGACAATTAATAAGATACATAACTTTGCCTTTATTTTAAGGGAATTATCGTACCAGTGAACATAATTATTGCTGCATTTCTATGGATGAAAGACAATAATAGACAATAGACAATAGACAATAGGTGCAGGAGTAGGCCATTCGGCCCTTCGAGCCAGCACCGCCATTCAATGTGATCATGGCTGATCATCTCCAATCAGTACCCCGTTCCTGCCTTCTCCCCATATCCCCTGACTCCGCTATTTATAAGAGCCCTATCTAGCACTGGGAACCACACAGCAACTGATTTCCTTTGTTGTCACAGAATCTTGTGTTTTAATGAGCCAATATCTCAATTTCCTAAACTCCAGATAACATAGGGCAAACCAAAGAAGAAAGACTTCTTGGCTGGTTGTGCAGATACTGTATTCAACCACAGTTAGATAAATGTGTTCAGTTTTGGACTTCAACCTAAACAAGGATATCCTTATCTTAAAGGCTTTACATGAAGGTTCAAAATATTGATGCTTGGGATAATAGGGATGTCTTTGAGAATAAATTGAATACAGTAGATTTGCCCTATGTTATCTGGAGTTTAGGAAAATGAGATATTGGCTCATTAAAACACAAGATTCTGTGACAACAAAGGAAATCAGTTGCTGAGTGTGATTCCCAATGACTGGAGAGTCTAGAAGTAAACCATCTTTTTAAAAGTCTATAATGGTTTGTTGCCATTGGTGGCAAGCCTGTTATTTGTTGCCCATCCTAACTGCCCTTGAGTAGTCAGTGCGTTTAAGGAGGAGCATTACAGCTGATACAGTGAAGGTACTCCCAGACTGCTGTTGTGTATGGGGTTTCAATATTCATAAGCAGTGCCGATGAAGGAATGGTGATATATTTCCATCAGAAAATGAAGTGATAAGCAAACTTGTAGATTATGAGGTTTTTAGTTTGGTTTAATTTATTATTGTCACATGTGCCATGGACTATACATGAAACCCATCAAACCATGCAAAGTACACACATAAAGAATAAAAGGTACACATTTAGTGCAAGATAAAGTAATAAAGTCTGATTAAAGATAGTTCAAAGGTCTCCAATGAAGTAGACGGGAGGTCAAGTCTGCACTTGAGCCGATCAACCCCATGCATGCTCCTAGAATAAGGGACATAAGAGGGGACAATCCAATACTTAAGGGTTATTAATCTTTTGAATTTGCAATGACAGAGGCCTATTATTGCACCTGAATTTTGAACCTGTGGCAGAATTAACCAGTATAATCATGCAGATTAGTGAGGTTGAGGTTAAGACTGAGACTGAAGGAACAAATTTGAGACTGGGTCATCTTGAGACTTTGAGGCTGGGTCATCAAACCCGCCGACAAGGGAGGTGCCGTGGTAGTCTGGCGCGCCGATCTCTACAAAGCTGAGGCCAAGCGCCAACTCTCGGACACCTCCTCCTACTTACCCCTGGACCATGACCCCATTGACGAGCACCAGGCCACTATCTCTAGCACCATCACCGACTTCATCAACTCCCACGCCCTGCCCGAACGAGCCTCCAACCTCATCGTTCCCCAGCCCCGCACAGCCCGCTTTTACCTTCTCCCCAAAATCCACAAACCTGACTGTCCCGGCAGACCCATTGTCTCTGCCTGTTCGTGCCCCACCGAACTCATTTCCACCTACCTTGACTCCATCCTATCCCCCTTGGTTAAATCCCTCCCTACCTATGTTCAAGACACCTCAGACACTCTCCGTCGTCTCCGCGCATTCCATTCTCTAGGCCCTCACCCCCTCATCTTCACCATGGATGTCCAGTCACTCTACACCTCCATCCCCCACCAGGATGGTCTCGAAGCCCTCCGGTTCTTCCTCGACCAGAGAAGCAACCTATACCCGGCCACTGACACCCTCCTCCGCCTAGCGAAGTTGGTCCTCACTCTCTATAGCTTCTCGTTTGACTCCTCCCATTTCCTCCAAATGCAAGGCGTAGCTATGGGCACACGCATGGGCCCCAGCTACGCCTGCCTCTTTGTCGGGTACGTCGAACAATCCTTGTTCGCTACGTACCAGGGCCCATCCCCGACCTCTACCTCTGCTACATCGATGACTGCTTTGCTGCCACCTCCTGCACCCACACACAACTGACTGACTTCATCCACTTCACCACCAACTTCCATCCGGCACTCAAATACACCTGGACCATTTCCGACACTTCCCTACCATTCCTTGACCTCACTATCTCCATCGCAGGTGATAGACTTCTGACCGACATTCACTATAAACCTACTGACTCCCATGGCTATCTGGACTACACTTCTTCCCACCCTGCTTCCTGTAAGGACTCCATCCCCTTCTCCCAATTCCTCCGTCTACGCCGCATCTGCTCCCAGGATGAGGCATTCCACACCAGGGCATCTGAAATGTCCTCATTCTTCAGGGAACGGGGGTTCCCCTCCTCCACCATAGATGAAGCTCGCACCAGGGTTTCTTCCATAACCCGCAACACTGCTCTCTCTCCCCATCCCCCCACTCGCAACAAGGGCAGAGTCCCCCTAGTCCTCACCTTTCACCCCACCAGCCGTCACATGCAACAAGTAATCCTCCGTCAGTTTCGCCACCTCCAACGTGACCCCACCACTCGCCACATCTTCCCATCTCCCCCCATGTCTGCCTTCCACAGAGACCGCTCCCTCCGTAACTCCCTTGTCAATTCTTCCCTTTCCTCCCGTACTACCCCCTCCCCGGGCACTTTCCCTTGCAATCGCAAGAGATGCTACACTTGTGCCTTTACCTCCCCCCTCGACTCCATTCAAGGACCCAAGCAGTCGTTCCAGGTGCGACAGAGGTTCACCTGCATCTCCTCCAACCTCATCTATTGCATCCGCTGCTCTAGATGTCAGCTGACCTACATCGGTGAGACCAAGCGGAGGCTTGGCGATCGTTTCGCCGAACACCTCCGCTCGGTCCGCATAAAACCAACCTGACCTCCTGGTGGCTCAGCACTTCAACTCCCCCTCCCATTCCGTATCCGACCTCTCTGTCCTGGGTCTCCTCCATGGCCAGAGCGAGCAACACTGGAAATTGGAGGAACAGCACCTCATATTCCACTTGGGTAGTCTGCATCCTGGGGGCATGAACATGGAATTCTCCCTATTTTGTTAGCCCCTGCTGTCTCCTCCCCTTCCTATCTCTCCCTCAGCCCTCGGGCTCCTCCTCCTCCTTTTTCCTTTTTTCTCCACCCCCCCCCCCTCCCCCACACACACACCCTATCAGTCTGAAGGGTTTCGGCCCGAAACGTTGCCTATTTCCTTCGCTCCATAGATGCTGCTGCACCCGCTGAGTTTCTCCAGCATTTTTGTGTACCTACAAATTTGAGACTGTGAGGACCCTTAATTCCACTATTTTATGCTAAAAGCCTACTTGCTCCCTGCCCATGCATTGCATGAAACTTTAATGTCCAATGTTCACGGAATTCGTAATCGTGGTGATCATTTTGGGTTGTCTATAAGATTGTCAGGATATTCTGTATTGGTGAAGAAATTTGTAACAAGGAATTTGTCCATCAGACATTGGAACAGGGTTTCTAGCTTTATTTTGGAGTAGTCTGTTCCTGGCATTTACAGGTGAACATTCTGCATCTGCCTCAATCAGGAGCAACTTTGCAGTTCATTGTCATTGTGATGAAATCAATAGACAATGTTGAGGATAAAGAATGGAATCAGCCATTGCCAGAGGTGAAAGGTGGAAGTTCTCACTCCGCTTTTTAAGATTGTCTGTAGCCCTATTGCAGTGAACTGCAAATCAACAATCCATGATTAGGGTCAGAAGTCAGTCTCGGTCTCAACAGGGCCCGAGGTGCTGAGTGGAGGAGGAATGTGGGCGATTTGTAAAGCAGCTGTTACTTTCCGGGAGTGAAAGCCCCTACAGGTGTATAAAGGGAAGGCAGCCACTGGCAAGCAGCCATTTTTGAGCAGCCATGTTTGTGAGTGGCTGAGATTGAGGTGTAGTGTGAATGCTTAGAATTGAGAAGCTTCGGCAAGGAGGCTAACCAGAGGGAGAAGGTAAGATAATATAGGTGTAGGAAGGAACTACAGAACCTACTCCAGTCGAGCCGCTCCCTATACTTGCAGGCATTGCGCCTGCAGGGATCCGAAGGCAAGCAGCAACTCTGGCACTATCTCGTCGTGCCATGGACCCAGATCACCTCCTCCATCAGGCTATCAGCAGAGAGCAGAGGCCACGCGGACTGAAGTCCCCTTTGCTCCACATGGAAAAACAACTCCTAGCATCCATCCAGGCAACTGAGACAAGAGCACACTGGATAGCCACCAAGTGGTCACAGGAGTGAAAGGCAACCTCATCTCCATTACACAGCTACATCTCTTCACCAGATTAAAGCTGTCCAGGGTCTGACCTCCCCAGAGGAGCATGGGTGAAGGTCAACAGACTTCGTACTGGAGTTGGGTGTTTCAATGCCAGCATGTGGAGATGGGGACTCCGCCAGAGCCCAGCCTGTGAATGTGGAGCAGAACAACAGACAGCCAACCATGTCATCTCTACCACCCACCAAATGGAGCTCAGGGCCTGGCAGACATTGATGCAGAGACAACAACCTAGCTGCTCAACACCTGGCTTGAGATCTAACTATTCCTTTGGATTATTTATGTTTCATTCGCAAGAAGATGAACAGATGTTGGTTTAAAACGAAGATAGACACAAAAAACTGGAGTACTCAGCAGGACCTATACCTTTTCTGCAGAGATGCAGTCTGACCCACTGAGTTACTCCAGCTTTTTGTGTGTAAGATAAGATAGGGTATTTTTAACTTTCTTCTTTGGTCTTAGTTCAGTTGGAATGGCAGTTATGGCAGTTGCTCCTCTTTCCGGATGTGGGAAATCAGGAAACCTTCCAGTGTGGAAAGGTGCATCCCGTTGCAGCTCCTGACTGACCACATGAGCCTGAAACGTCATCCATTCTTTCTCTCCAGAGATGCTGCCTGTCCCGCTGGGTTACTCCAGCTTTTTGTGTTTATCTTCGGTGTGACCACATGAAGGAACTGGAGCTGGAGCTGGAAATGGACATCACATGACAGCATCATAGATGGAAGCTTTCGCGAGGTGGCCACATCTTAGGTGTAGGCAGATAGTAGCTGAGTGACCACCAGGAATGGTAAAGGAGGGACACAGAGAGTGCAGGACAAGCCTGAGCCGTTGCTCATGAAAATATGTACACCATTTTAGATACAGTTGAGTGAGGTGTGAGTGGTGGGGGTGAGGAATGACTATTCAGGAAAAAGCAGCAGTCGCAGTCTGGAATATTGTGTTCAGTTTTGGTCACTGTAGGAAACACGCCATTAAGCTGGAAAAAATGTAGAAAAGATTTATGAAGATGTTCCCAGGGCTCGAGGGCCCGAGCTATAGGGAGATGTTGGGCAGGCTAGGACTTTGTTCCTTGGAGCATAGACAACTGAGAGGTGACCTTATACAGTTGTACAAAAACATGGGGGGCAAAGGTAGGGTGAATGCACACAGTTTCCCTCCAGATTTGATGAATCAAGAACTAGAGAGTATAGGTTTAAGGTGAGTGGGGAAAGAATTTATAGGAAACTGAGGGGCAACATTTTCCACACAGAGGTGGTACATATATGGAACAAACTGCGAGAGGAAGTGGTTTAGGCAGATACAATAACAAAATTTAAAAGACATTTGGGCAGCTTTGTGGATAGAAAAGGTTTAGAGGGACATGGGCCAAATGCAGGCATGCGTGACTTGCTTAGATAGACATCTTGGTTAACAAGTTAGGCTGAAAACCTTGTCTCCATGCTATATGGCTCAATGATTAGAATTCAATTCACCCAATTCAAATGCGCAGGTGTCAGACTTTGATCAAATTATTGAATAATACAAAAAAGAGGCCAATTAGCCAAATGCACCTAAACTGCCTCTTTAAACGATCTTAGACACAAAAGGTTGGAGTAACTCAGCGGTACCGGGGGGTGGAAGATTGCAACCTTCACGTGGTCCACCCTGTTTCGACTAATGCAATCAACTCGACGTGCACAAACAGAAGATCAAATAGAACAAGTTGTCCTACAACTTTAGGCTGTGCACACCACACGAAAGAAGAAGAAGAAGAAGCGGTACCGGCAGCATCTCTGGAGAGAAGGAATGGGTGACCATTCGGGTCGATACCCTTCCGCCCCAATCTCCTTCCCCTAAAAACCTGCAAATGTTTGATTTCAACTCGTTATCCAAATACCTTTTGAAAAATATTAAATTTGGTTCAACACATTTTCAGACAGTGCAATTTACATCACAACAACTCACTGTGATAAAATAATGGTCAGCCCCCTCCCTTAGACTCTTTAGTCAACTTTACATTTAATCGCTCTATCTACCTACCCTGCTGCCAGTGAAAAAAAAAAACAAGTATCTCCCCTGTTAATCTATCAAAACCCTCTAAAATGTTAAAAGTTCCCATTAATCTTTAACTTTCTCAGTATTAAGGGGAACAAGCACATTTTCTCCTGCCTCTCCATGTAAATCACATCCTGATTGCTGGTATTATCATACTGTATTATTGCAGTATATACTGTATTATTGTGTTAGGTACAATAGCCTAGTGATAAAGTTACTGGACAAACAGCTAGAGTTTGGGACTATTGTTCCGGAGACTTAAGTTTGAATCCCACCACAACAGCTGCTGCTTTTAAATTCAAGAAATTGAAAACAAAGGTAATGATGACCATAAAATGGCAGAATTGTCATACAAACCTATCTTGTTCACGGAAGGAAATCTAATCTAAATATACCTTCAGATCCACGGATGTGGTTAACCCTTTACTGATTCCTCAGTTCAGGAGCAGTAAATGTTGGCACTGCCAGTGACACCCACATCCTGTGAAAGAACAAATAGAAAATATATTCTCCACATCCTCTCCAAACCCAAATTTCATGCACATTGCTGCCATTACAATGATGTGTACAGTGACGAGGCAGGTGGCTGAATTCTTGTTTCAATCAGCATCTTTTCATCATACAACTTGGGGTCATACTTGAACCTGAGGGTTCTCCGATTTACGGGGACACACTCAGAGTCGGACATCAAGTGCTGCTTGAAGACCATCACTTCTGATCTGCCTGCAACGTGGCGGTCTCCCAGCACAGTAAGATGTCAGTAAGGGAATGTTGCTGATGGGCCCAGTCCAGACTGCAGTGTGCATGTGGAGGGATTCACTGAAGCTCGGTGCGGCCAACGCCAAGGCTCTGTGGGGGAAGACCACAGTCTGGGGACTCTCTGCTGTTGGACACTGAGGAGCAGAGTCCAGTGGAACCAACCCCTTAAACAGGGGAAGAGATATCACCTCAGGGGGCTACGTGGCAAGGGTGTTTTATGTAAGACAGGTGTGACAACATTGAGCAAGACACTATTGAATGTACAGGCACGTAAGAACTTATGAAGTGTTTTTGCACAGGTTTTGTTTTATACATATTTTTTTATTACAAATAAAGTTTATTTTTGAAATAAAAAGTTACTTGATCTTGAACCCGGCTGAAACTCTTGAACAACCTCATACTTAACAACTGAATTGTCTGATAGTAATTACTTTATATGATGTTTATATTAAATGATATTAATAACATTAATTCTATGAAGAGTGGTCCCGACCTGAAACACCTATCCATTTTCTCAAGAGATACTGCCTGACCCGTTGAGTTACTCCAGCATTCAGTGTCTATCCTTGGTATAAACCAGCATCTGCAGTTCCTTGTTATTTCATACTAAACAGTGTCTCTTCAGACTTCTCTGAAGGTTTTGTGTTTATTTTCAACTGAATATGTCCCTTGAGAGATATAATCAATAGTAGGGAAGTTAGAATGAACAAGCAGTGAATTTGTTAAAACCTATATCTATCCATGGTTAGACCACACTTGAAATCTGTGAGTAGTTCTGGGCTTCATGTTGAAGGTGGACTAAAGTAGCTGTAAACGGATTCACTGGAGTGAAACCAGGGGTGGAAGATTGCAACCTTCACGTGGCCCGCCCTGTTTCGGCTAATGCAATCAACTCGACGTGCACAAAACGGAAGATCAAATAGAACAAGTTGTCCAACAACTTTAGGCTGTGCACGCCACACGTAAGAAGAAGAAGAAGAGTGAAACCAGAAAAGAGCAATTATGCTCATCAGGAAAGACCGAAGAGTCCAGGAATCTTTTCTCTGGAAAAGACCAGTGCGCTGTAAAAATATGTTTTCACTTATGGTGGAGACTACAACTAATCCTATAATGAATCTAATCACTAATAAATCCAACTGGGAATTGAAAGGATTATTTTTAATGAGCATGTGGTCACAACGTGGAACTCATTCAATCAGCAGTATGAACACAGAAATTGAGAACAGGAATAGGCCACTCGGCCCATTGAGCCTGCTCCTCATTCAATAAGATCATGATTTACCCGACTCTAACCTGAGTCATCTGAATATTTCTGCCAACCCCCATAACCTTGACCAGCCCCGCTCCCTCCCTTTGTTCACCGTTTATTTACCTCTGCCTTCAAAATATTCCAAGTCTCTGCTTCACTGCTCTGTGAGGAAGAGAGTGTTTCACAACTCTCAAAGAAAAAGATTTATGTCTCCATTCTGTCTCAGTGGTGCAGTGGTAGAGCTGATGCTTCATGGTGCCAGAGACCCCGGTTCGATCCCGACTACGGGCGCTGTCTCTGCAGAGTTTGTACATGCTCCCTGTGACCTTGTGGATCTTCTCCAAGTGCTCTGTTGTCCTCCCCCATTCTACAGACATGCAGGTTTGTAGATTAATGGCCCTCTGCAAATTGCCCCTAATGTGTAAGATGTGAAAGTGGGATAACATGGAACTAGTGTGTGGGTGATCAATGGGCTAAATGGCCTCTTTCCACGCTGTATCTCTAAACTAAGCTAAAGTGGGTAATCCAGTAATTTCTCAATAATGAGTCTAATTTTGGGATGTTTAAGAAAGAACTGCAGATGCTGGAAAAATCGAAGGTAGACAAAAATGCTGGAGAAACTCAGCGGGTGAGGCGGCATATATGGAGCGAAGGAATACGTGACATTTCGGGTCGAGACCCTTCTTCAGACTAATTGCTGGATCCTCCCACAAGAGAAGATATGCTTCTTGCATCCACTCTGTCAAGACCCATCTGGGCCTTTTATTTTTCAATCAAGTCCCCTCTCACTTTTTTTTAAACTCCAGTGGTCAGACAACTATGCATGTCAAACCTTTCTTCGTTAGACAAGCTGCCCAGTCCAAGTATCAGACTGGACTGCTTCCAATACCTTTACATACTTCATTAAATAACAAGAACAACACAGTGCACAGTACTCAAGCTATGCCCTGTGTAACTGATAGATCACTTGGCTATATTTGTATTTATTTCCCCTGTCAGTAAATGATTTCACACTGTTAGCATTCCTAATTGTTTGCTGTATCTGCACATCAGCATTCTGGAAATCCTGCACTAGGACACCCAAATCTATTTGTATCTTCAACTCCACAATCTCTCACCGTTTAGTTAAAATGCTTTACATTTCTTGCCAAAAAAGGTAAATTTTACATTTTCCCACATTTCCTCTATTTGCCAGCTCTTTGTTCAGTTATTTCACCTAACCTTTGTAGCCTCTTTACCATATACTTTTCTTTCTATCTTAGTGTCGGCAATAAAAAAAAATCAGTATCCTTAAGGGCCTGTCCCACGGGCATACGACTCCATGCGGCAAGCGCGACCTAACCGGAAGCGGGGCCGCGCGGAGGTCGAGTGATCCCCGTACAAGGCCGGTCCCACCAGCATGCGGCTGCATGCGGCAAGTGCGACCAAACCGGAAGCGGGGGCCGCGCGGAGGTCGAGTGACATCAAGACGGTGCGCACGGCCTCGATGCGGCTGCGGGACGGCAGGCCGTTGCTGCGCAGAGTTTTTGAACAGTGTCAGATTTTCGGAGCCCAGCGCGATGTCGGGACCAGCTCCGCACAACTCCATACGGCTCCGGCGATCGAAGTGGGACCGGCCCCGCGACCTCCGCGTGGCCCCCGGACGGCTTCCGGTTAGGTCGCGCTTGCCGCATGGAGTCGCATGCCCGTGGGACAGGCCCTTAAGGGGCCTGTCCCACCAGCATGCGACTGCATGTGTCTAGCGCGACCAAACGTGGTGGCTTGAGCCGTACGGCCTCGTGGGGCCGGTTCCACTTCCAACCACGGAGCCGTCTGGAGTTGTGCGGAGCTAGTCCCAACATCAAACTCACCAATCAGGGCCGACTGAATTTGGACGTCGCACGGCGTCAGGCGGTTACGTCATCACGCAACGGCACGCCGGGCGGTGACGTCATCGCGCAATGCCACGCGCTAGGCGTACGCCGTCAAGACGCTGCATACGGCGTCAAGACGCTGCGTTCAGCGTCGAGACGCTGCGTACGCCGTCGAGGCGGTGCGTGCGGCGTCGAGGCGGTGCGTACGGCCTCCATGCGGCAGTGGGCCGGCAGGCCTTTGCAGCGCCGAATTTTTGAACACTGTCAGTTTTTGGGAGCCCCGCGCGATGTCGGGACCAGCTCCACATCTCCATGCGGCTCCGACGATCGAAGCGGGACCGGCCCCGCGAGGCCGCATGGCTAGCGCGACCACGTTAGGTCGCGCTAGCCGCATGCAGTCACATGCTCGTGGGACAGGCCCTTTACCTTCAGGCCCTTCTCCATTTATGTAAATTGTAAAATGCCCCAATAACAATCCCTGTGGCCCAATATTTGTTACGTGTTGCCAGCCAAAATTACCCATTTATGGCACCTCTTCATTTCTCGTTAGTCAGACAACCATCTACCCATCCCGGTATCTTCCCACCACTATCACAAGCTTTTGTTTTCCACAATTGATGTAGCACTTTATCAAATGCCTTCAGAAAATCTTCATACATCTCTCAGTTTCCCTCTATCCACAGAGTATGTTACAAAGCCTTCCGATAAAATTGTCAAATGTGATATCCCCTTCACATAAGCATGTTGACTTTGCCTTTTAGCCTTAATTGTTACAAGTGCACAACACATTGTAGTAGTAACATGTAAAATTGTCCCTCTGACTAAAGCTAAACGGCCTGCAGTTTCCTGTTTTTTCGTTTGGCTCACTTTTGAATAATGGAGTTGCATTTGCTATTTTCTGATAAAATGGGAGTTGCCCTGAATCCAGGATATTTTGGGGGAAATTAAAACCAATCCATCAACTATTTCATTCACCATTTCCGTTAAGATTCTGTGATGAAATCCATCAGCCTACATTTAGGATTGAGATAAGGAAAAACTTTTTCATCCAGAGAGTTGTGAATCTGTGGAATTCTCGGCCACAGAAGGCAGTGGAGGCTAATTCACTGGTTGTTTTCAAGAGAGAATTAGATTTAGCTTTAAGGGCTAAGGGAATCAAGGGATATGGGGAAAATCCGGAATGGGGTACTGATTTTGGATGATCAGCCATGATCACGTTGAATGGCGGTGCTGGCTCGAAAGGCCGAATGGCCTACTCCTGCACTTATTTTTCTATGTTTCTATGTTTCAAGGCCCTGCAGCCCAACTCATCCGTTCTGACCAAGGTGCCTTTCTGAGCCAGTTGCATTTTCCTGCTTTTGGCCCATATCCCTCAAAACTTTTCTGAATAGAGTCAGGACAATTCATCACAGTATTTCTTCCAAAAATCGGCACATGTACAATCAACTACAAATAACACAACCCCATTCCAGCCACGTCAAGATCCTCACATATCCAATTAGAATTCCTTGTACCGTCAGCTACGTTAACTTATTAACATTCGTTTACACAATCAGTCATTCTCAGTAGCAGTGTCTTAACAATCAATGTCAGTAACATCTCCACACAGGAAAGATTTATTTTTCTTTCAAAAATATATTAAAAGGTTTACAGCTAGTCTATCAGAAGCTGCTATTAGCAACTTTGGTTTCCAAAGGGGATCTTAAAGATGGTTGCCAGAGATTAGGGTCAGAGTATATATTAAAGTAACTTGATTATTTTATACCCAATAAGCTTCCAATTATTTCATTATGAAGACCTGAGATATTTAGAATCATAGGATCATTCGGCATTGAAACAGGTATTTTTGATCCAACTCATCCATGATCCTATATACACTAATCCATCTATCTGCATTGTCCACACTCCTCTATGTCTCTCCCATCCAGGTACCTGTCTAAAAGGCCCATCCAAATGCCAAACTGACCATTGATAAAAGAACCATTGAACCAAATCGTACACAACACCCAATGCATCAGTCACATCTGGTGGCAAAGCATTACAGACACTCCCCGACCTACACAATAGGGGACTTAAGTAAACTGGCACTTACAGAAACAATTCTGTACTCGGGCCTTAGTGCAATGAAGGCCATTTGTAACTTCCACAACATTGTACAATCACTCAAGTTTACATTGGAAACAAGCCGGCAGTTCTGCGGAAAGTGCCCCAATGACGAGGCAGAACTCAAGCCGTCAATGGTGGGGGTGCTTACTCAGGCAGCCGTGGGTAGAAAGTCCCCGGACGCAAGCAGACGCCGCTGAGACAGTTAATGCTCTCAGTCAGTTATTCGGGCAGGGGATGGGGATGGTGATTCCGTTTTACAAAATATCTGACTTGTAGGTGGTCACAGAACGGAACCCTCACATAAGCCGGGGAGTGCCTGTATTTTACATTTATTTAAATCGTCATGGAATTTTTCTTTCTTGTTTCAATGCATCTATTATTTGTTGTTTTAAGGATTCCTATAAATGCCTGACACTACATTTCAATCGACAAATTCGCCCGTTCGTTTTGGTTAGCTCAGTTTTCAAGCACATATAATTGTTCTTATTTGTTTAAAAGAGCAAGTGGCATTGATGTACTTAAGTTGCTGAATCAGCATATGATGGAGAGGTTAGTAGAACAATATGGCAATGTGTTAATGAAGGGGGGTGAGGAGAGGTTTATCTGGAGTTTTTAACAATGCATGGGAGGGTCAGGCTAAATGGTTGAATCTTGTGCTTTTCCACAATGGTGAATGTGGATCGGCTGTTCAGATAGAAACCATGTAATACTTTGCTGAAAGGCTGCTGATTTGTGTCCAGCACCCAAACAACATGGACTGTGAAAGGTAACTCAATGGATTCACAGACGACACAATGAGATGCTGACCTAATCTTAGGTGGCAACTCCTACTCTCAGACCCTTTGATGGGGTCAATTGAATCATTTTGTTGTAAATACAGTAACTACACTACAATTAGCGATGGCAATAAGGGCCATTTTTCCAGTACCCTCTACATAACGAAAGACTACTGGAAGCTGAATTCAGCCTAGTCTTCCTCTTTGCTGGAGAAATTCTGCTGCATTTCTTGCCTCGAAGCGACCTCACAAAAATCCGGTACATCAGACAACCTAAACCCCAAGCAACAGTCTAAGAACATAAAAATAGCCAGGCCAGGCGTAGAGAGGGACATCGGATCGCAGGACGACCTAAATGGAGGTGACGGCTGCACGAGGCCTTTGTGGCCAGATGCAGCTGGGACTGCAAAATGGCGGCAAAATGGTGCATCTTGCATGTAGACTCAGTTGGTTGTTCTGTACATTCTGTACTAACTGGGGTGATTGTGCTTATGTATGGGGACAGTCTTGCTGAGCGGATTGCAAAAAAATGTATTTCACTGTACCTGTGACAATAAAGAAAAAAAGAGCCATTGAAATAGGTGCAGTAGGTCAGTTCGCCCCCCAAGCCTATTCCACCATACAATATGATCATAGTTGCAATTGCCCCAGACCTCCTCTCCGCTTCTGTGCGGAATCCCTAGAGCCCTCAATTTCCTGATCTTTCAAAAAACGTATCTACATTCTTGTGAAAAATTCCCATTCCAGAGATTCGACACGCTGACAGTTCTGAGGTCACAGTCAAGCAAAATAACATGCTGAAGAAATTCATCATCATTCCCCCTTAACCTGTGGCCTAACCACCACAGATCCAGCCTCATTTTGTACTGTCTAACCAATTTGGCTCTAAAATAGGTGACCTCACACTTGTCTGCAGTGGAAATCCATTTGTCGCAGTTTTGCCACTTGTTTAATTTGTCAGTGTCTTTTGTAATTTAGGTGCTGGAAACATTCAGTAAGTTAGGCAGTATTGCAGCAAGAGAAATGGGGCCGGTGTTTCAGATCGAAGATCCTTCACCACGATTCCATCAATCTTGTTCCATCCAATCTAATTACACATTCATTATTCCAATTCTTTGCCTTCGGCTCGCAGTAACTTTGCTTTCAAATCATTGAGCTTTCATTTTAGGTCAAGGAACCTGAAATTTTCACTTGTTTTCACTCAAAACAGACGCAGCCTGCCCGGAATATTTCGGGAACTTTCAGTGTTTACGGGAATCACCCCCAACGTTCTCCATACACATTCAACTTACAATTCTCACCAGCAATCCATCTTTTCTTCTGTTGCTATATTCCCAGCCAATATTTCCCAAGATAGGTGCAAAGTGCTGGAGTAACTCAGTGGGTCAGGCAGCATCTCTGGAGAAAAAGGATGGGTTACCAGCATCTGCAGTTCCTTTCTACACAATATTTCCCAAGTCTCTCTCTACCCACCTTCAGATTGTTGAACCCATTTTTGCATGTGTCTCAATTACCAATATTGTGAATACTTTCCTCCTTGGGAAATCTCTAAGGTTCAAGGATGACTTGCTTCTACTCTGGATCTGTGGATTCAAATATGGCTGGAAAAAAACCAATATCAGGAATGCAAACTCTTCCACAGGTAGCTCAGGAAGTGTTTGATGGAGGTACTATGTCAGATGATGTGCTCTTCTGCTGTAGATGCAGGGCATCTATGTGTTCCCAATCTGTGGACTCAAGCTTCTCAACACCATCGCAAATGTTCCTTCTACACTTGAACTCCAAGCCTTTGTTGACTTGTTTACTGCAGCATGTGAAAGACTGGGCCTTATACCCAACATACACAAGACAAAGGTCCTCAACCAACCTGTTCCCATGGCACCACACCAACCCTCCAACAATGAAGCTTCTCACCAAGAACTCGGAGAAGATGGGCCACTTCCCGTATCTCAGGAGCCACTTCGCAGCAAAGGTGGGCATTGATGATATGAATATTAAGTCCCAGGGAATCAGCTTATGTGTGACTAATAAGTCTTGGAAAGTTGCCAAAATCCATATGAAAAAGAGCCAATTCATTCTCTCCCTCATTTATTGTGCGAGGAAATGGTTTGTGAATACCTCATTCACATCTTTGGATCTAAATTACTTATTTTAGATTTAGATTAACTTGTTTATTTGACGTGTGGCATTTTGGTAGCTTCCCTTCCAATTAATTCCATCCACTATATACACTATATATTTGATGCTTGGTGAACAATTCACAATCCTTTATAATTACTCTGTCAATTTTATGATCTTTTGATTCCATCAGCTGATAGACTTCCTTCCTAAAAATGATTGATTAAATTGATGGATTGAGAGATACAGCATGGAAACAGGCCTATCAGCCCATCGAGTCCATGCAGACCAACAATCACCCATTCACTTTAGTTCGAAGTTATCCCATTTTCTCATCCACTCCCTAAATACTATAGGCAATTTACAGAGGCCAATTCACCTACAAACCCACACATCATTCAGATATGGGAGGAAACGCACACGGTCACAGGGTGAACATGCAGACTTCACATAGACAGCATTCACGGTCAGGATCTAACCCGGGATCCTGGTGCTGTGTGGCAGCAGCCATGCCACTGTGCCACCCTGTGCTGATTAATGACACAGCTACCTGTCAAACTCTATGCTTTTACCTTGTATCCATTAAGGTTGTCCCACCTTCTGTTGTCTTTAAGATACTAACTGTAGATGACATGTGCATGTACTTTAACATAGTGACCTCACCACTACTAACCACTCCCCACATCACTAGTATAATTACAACCTTCCCACCCAGTGCTCTCTCTCTGGTTCCCGTGACAGACCACGAACAGCTAGGGCAGTAAAGTATGTGTATCATGAATAAACAGTAGTAAAGAAACAGTGTGTTATGACTCCTCTTTACACTAACTATCTTAATAGTTTCTCAAACTGCAGTTAAACCTAATTTCAATATTTCACTGCGAGTAGTTAATGTAGAAATTGAGTTTTTCTTTCTAGATTTCTTTCCCTCCATTTCCGCTTCTAGTACTTTCTCAAGCTTCTCTGCCCTCACTGTCAGAAACTTTCTTTTCTATCACTTCCCAAATTGTCCTACTCTTTCTAGCTACATTCTTTGCCCCTGATTTCACATTGGAAAACTCTTCTTTCCCTGATTGGTGATCTCCCCCTGGACCTACTGCATTCTTCATGATGCTACACGTTGAAGAACGTATTGTCCCGTGAAGAACATATCACCACTTGTCCCATGCAGAACATAGCATGTTGTCCTATGGAGAACATAGCACGTGCTGTCCCACCCTCCATGGAAAAACCCAGCAGTATCACCCACAACACCATGACTTCTCAATCGCATCTCTATTCGAAGCTTCTGTCTGAAGTTACGCTATGGATGTCAGCATTCACCCCAGCCCCCTCCATTCAAACCCTCTTTAACCTCAGGTCAGTCTGCAGCCTGGACACAATTAGCAACAGGAATCTGTGGGAGGAAGTGAATGATGAGCGCAAGAGTTTATTATTGAACACGACATACAAGAAGAGTTAATGAATAAAGCCATCTTTTAATTCTTTTTAAAAAACACATTAATACAAAAATAATTTGTTAGGAATCTGAAACAATGAACAGGACAAGAAGGCACTTTTGTGAGATTGCAGTTATTGAGGTGAAGGCTTTCCATGCTACATCCTACAAAACCTTTCCCCACAACATCCCAAAAATATTCTCATTAACACCATGGGTCCTCTAATGCTTGACCCGAGGCTCTGGTGTCTCCAAAGTACTACCTCTAACGGCAGCCCATCAAACCAGGCACGGGTCTTGTGACACATCACAGGCTCAGCTCCTCTCAACCCCAAATTGGACAACAAGTCGAGAACATGGTCTCGCCTCAAATACAGTAACATGGACGGGCGTGAAATGAAGAGAACCAATTTCTATCTTGCCGAAGATCCCTCACGAGGGACAACTGCAAAACACCGAACGTACACCTGAAGCATTTCAAAAGCTTTTTACTGTACCTCAGTACACGTGACAGTAAACTAAACTGAACTGAAGCGGTGGCCATTCTTCAGGTCCGTGCAAAGAGTTGGTGGTTAACGGCATTTGAGACCAGAGATTATCATGAAGATAAACTCTAAACTCACATCCTGAAGAGAAGGCGAGGAGGAGGAATTAGAGAACCATGTTCAAGCGTGGCTAGGAAATGGAGTAACAAACTGTGCTGGAACAACAATAATTCCCCTTCTAAGTCATGACCAAAAACTCACAGTTTGCCCAGAGTAAGACATTCTTGTTTGCCCAGAGTAAGATCATCAGCTTACCTACAAAGCTCTAGAACTCATCACATTACCCTTGCTGACCCCAACCAAGAGAGACAAACAAAATGGACATTCAAAGGCACATAGTCCACAACAAAAGTATTATTTTACCTGCACAAACTGGGAATATATTGTGTAAATATATACACAATATAGTCACACCATCTCAAGATAGCCAATATTAACAAGGACAGCTCACACACCAATTATTTTCCCTTTGTCCCTCTCCCCTTAGACAGAAGATACAAAAGTGTGTTAGCATGTACCACCAGATTCAAAAACAGCTTCTTCCCTGCTTTTCTGGACTTTGGAACAGACTGCACTACCTCATGGTGACCCCTACACTTCCTTTTTCTAAATCTGCACTTTCTCTGTGGCTGTAGCACTATATTCTGCATTCTGTTTATTTTCTCCTTTGCATTACCTGTTGTATGGCAAGAAATACCTGGATAGTACACAAAACTAAGTTTTTTCATTGTATCAAGATGCATGTGACAATAAACTAAAACCAATACCAATTAAAGAACAAACATGTATCAAGGAGTTAAGGCCTGGCATCAATTCTTGTACGTCAAACATATGTTTTTACTTTGTTATTGAAAACATTCATGTCATGGACCAGCTCGTCTTTCACTTCCTTGAAATGCCTGGAAGCCAAGAGGTTATTAAAGTAGTGAAGAGAATGTGCTTGTGTCAAGGTGTTTCCCTCATCTACTATACACACCCACTGGTCCCCACACACTCACCTCAGAAAGGTTGTGTTTTACCTTAACGGGATCTCAGTGCAGTTGCTAGGATCTTTGGTTACTTACTCGCATTTAAATTTCTACCTCACAATATTATTTCCAAAGAAATACACCAATACAAACTCAATACTGTGACAATAATCTTTCCCTCCAAGCTTCCTTCCTGTTACCAATATATTCTGGGGATAATATATACATATATATTTAAAGTTTCAATGTGGAAAGCACTCTGGATACTGGAGATATTAGATTGAGTGTAATACCTGTAAACATGACCTCCTACTTCAATCTCAGGACATTTTGGCTAAGTTCCACAGGACGGAGACTACACACATAGATTTACAATATTTAAACAGAACTCATGAGCCTTTTTGTTGAATTTGGCAAATAAAGATAGGTGCAAAGAACCGGGACTGCTGGAAATCTTCTGAT
Organism: Malacoraja senta; assembly: GCA_038087875.1. Classification (NCBI taxonomy): domain Eukaryota; kingdom Metazoa; phylum Chordata; class Chondrichthyes; order Rajiformes; family Rajidae; genus Malacoraja; species Malacoraja senta. The sequence continues at coordinate 15,350,297 of CM075988.1, forward strand.
TTCCTTTACTTTTGCTTGTTGTGATTTAAGTATTTGGTGAAAATACAGGCCTAGAGTCTGTGCTAAGAGATAGATAGGCTGGTCGAAGAAAGGAGCCATACAAACAGAATAATATGTTAGTCACTTAGGAAGAACGAAACACTTAGTGGAACTCCTGGGTGGGGCCATGAGATAGCCTGACCTCCTCTGGCAGATTAAAAGACACATTTGTCATCTGCATCAATCTTCTGACATTAGGACAAATTGCTGGCTGCTCCTGCATTGGATAACACTCCCTGTGATAATTCTCAATGGATTAAAAAAAAAAAAAAGGGATTTAGGATTACGTCATGAACAATTTAATACGAGTAAGACCACTGCCCCATGAATAGCACCTAGTAATTTAGTGGTTAACAACCTCTCCTGACTATTGATTCAATGCCTGGTCAAAGAATTAGCTTTTGCCATCAAGAATGGTGGTTCTATGTATTTTATGCAAGCTAAGAAACTATTGGCCTATACGTCATGGAGGATGGGTAAAAAATCTTATTGAGTGTTGGTTAAAGTTCATTTTACAATCTGAGGCACTTTTTATCACCAGGATGAAGTGGTCTGGTACCCTACTCTGCCAATGTTGAGC
>CM075988.1:15351115-15386318 GCA_038087875.1 Malacoraja senta
ATGAAAAATCTCTAATGCAAACACACCACTTCTCACCGACTCGCTCCCATCCCAGCGAACCCCCCCTCATTAATGACCACAACCAGAGAGCTCTCAAACAGATTCCCAGTCTCCATTTGGCACGCAAGATGAATACGTAGACTATCGTTAGCACTGTCACCCCGAACTCCTCCCAGTCAAATGAGAGGAGTGGGTGACGTTTAAGTGTCCTCGTCCCACAGACACAGCTGTTTCTGCGGGACATAGAAGTCAAACTGGGAACATTTCTGGCAGCTTTTGATGCCACACTTGTAGGTGCTGGTTTTCCCAGCGGCATCCTTTGTCCGACAGTATTTCAGGAAGCAGGGGTACCATTCCACACACAAGGAGTAGCGACAGATGCAGCCCTTCCACCACTCCCGGCTGGTCCGACATCGAGGAACATCTTCTGACACGTGGATTGCTTCAAAGATGGAAGCATCGACACCTGACCGTGTGGGGGGAACAAGAGGAGAAACAAGTCAACCAGGGGTCAACAAATTACCCCACAAACAAAGTGCATTTATATAGCACCTCGCTTATCTCTTTCAAAACATCCCAAGACACCCTACAATCTATTAAGTACTTTTGGGAAGATTACCTTCATTGCAATGTAGGAAATATAGCAGCGATTTGTACACAGCAAGCTCGCGGAAATAACAAAGTAATAATGACAAAACAAGGAACTGCCGACGCTGGTTTACACAAAAGGATACAAAGTGCTGGAGTAACTTAGCGGGTCAGGCAAAATCTTTGGAGTAACATGGATAGGTGATGTTTCGGGACGGGACCCTGAAGAAGGATCCCAACACAAAACGTCGCCTATCCATGTTACTCCAGTGATGCTGCCTGACCCCCTGAGTTACTCCAGTACTCTGTGTCCAAAGTAATAACAACTATGTTATCATTTTCAGAACTTGGTCACCAAATTATCAGGGATAACTTCCATGCTCCTCTTTAAAATGCTGCCACAGGATCATTTTAACATCAACTCAATTGAACTGTTGGTACATTAAGACCCTGTTTTCTGTGAGGGATAGAGGCATAAGGATCCCACGGATAACAATAAAAAATAAACATTAAAAAACACCCACTCCATGGCATCCAAATACATCCCAAAAATAAATACGTATGCCCTCAAATGCTCTAAAAGCATTAATGTACACTAATAACACATTACAATATTAAAATAGTTAAGAAGGAATGATATTTGCAGCAAACTACTTCCATTCCATGTGCTCAAACTTACAAGCAGTGACTGCTTTTCAAAGCATAAGGTGCAGCTGTGTAAATAAAGACTGCTCGTTCTTAGATTAGGAGCCACGAGAAGGCAATAAGGTGATGATGAGTTTCCCAACCAAAGAGGTCTGGTTCCTCAACCTCAACACCTATATATTTGTTCAAAAGTGTTCGAGATGCACCTTAAGCCCACCTGATGAGTCTGCAAACCCACAGATATCAAGGAGCAGAACTTCACTCGAGACTTCTCTCTAAATGGACTGAGACCTGAGCCATCTGACTCACTGGGAATGGTCATGAGTCATATGGGCGTGGAAACAGGCCACTCAGTCCCTGCATCCACATCTGTACTAATCCCATAGATAGACACAAAAAGCTGGAGTAACTCAGCGAGTCATACAGCATCTCTGGAGAAAATGAATAGGTGATGTTTTCGGGTCGAGACCCTTCTTCAGACACATCTTCAGTAAGGGTAATGCAATGAGTTCTGGAGCTTTGTAGATGGACAGCAGGAAGATTCGGGGGGGGGGGGAGGGGGTGTTAATGGTCACATGTGAGAAAATGGGTTACAGGAAATTACTGGAGAGGGGGGGGGGGGGGGGAGTAAAGGGATTGCTGAGACTCAGTATACAGTCAATGGGCCAAATGACCTTCCTCACTGTCGTAAAGAAAAACAAAATGTATGGATATCACCTCTGGGAGTTGAAATTGAGAGTACATCTGCCTGTCAGGGTAAACTCTGAGAACTGGAGAAGATCCAGTTCAGAGAACTGGTCCAAGATAACTGGAATGCACATGGATAGGAGTTGCATGGCAGTGGTTGAAGGTTTCACTTTCAACCCAGCTGGGCTACTGCACGCAGTTCGGAGCACAACTCACGGGGATGGAGAAGGTGCAACAGAATATCATTGGGCTAAAATGGGAGCAGTCAAACATCCCGGCATTATATTTCCTTGAGCATATACCGATTAATGAATTACATCATCGTTTAAAATGAGTAAAGGAACAGAGAGGTCAGAAAGCTGTGACATATTCCCTCTGCTGTACCAAATACACAAGGGCACAATATTGTTCGCACTGTGCAAGTATTTGCCTCGGTAGAGTGAATGTGGAGAGGATGTTTCTACTAGTGGGAGAGTCTAGGACCAGAGGCCATAGCCTTAGAATAAAAGGACATACCTTTAGAAAGGAATGAGAAGGAATTTATGTAGTCAGAGGATGGTGAATCTGTAGAATTATTTGCCACAGAAGGCCGTGGAGGTCAAGTCAATGGATATTTTTAAGACAGAGATAGATGGATTCTTGATTAATACGAGTGTCAAGGGGTTATGGGGAGAAGGCAGGATAATGGAGTCGAGAGGGAGAGATAGATCAGCCATGATTGAATGGCACAGTAGATTGATGGGCCAAATGGCCTAATTCTGCTCCTATACCATATGAACCTCATGGACAATATTAAAATTAGTTCGGGACAATACCAAACTGATACACGACATGATATAGATTTTGGAACCTTCTCCCACAAAAAGCTGTTGAGGAAGAGAAATTGAGGACAATTGAAAAACAACTGAGGTCGGTAGATTTTGTCCATGAAAGGTTACAGCAAAGAGGTAAGTACTGATCAGCCAAAATCTACTTGCGTGGTGGAACAGGCTCAAGACACTCGACAGCCTTCCACTGCAAGCATTCAATATGCCTGCCTGTATCTTGCATCAAGTCAAGTCAAGTCAAGTCACATTTATTTATATAGCACATTTTAAAAAACAACTCTTGTTGGCCAAAGTGCTTTACATTTGTTATAAGAATAGCACAAACAAAGCAAACTACATACATATATACACGTAGCCCTCACTCAGAGGACATCAGGAAAGGCTTGGGAGTATAGATAAGTCTTTAGTCCTGACTTAAAAGACTCGATGGAGGGGGCAGTTCTGATGGGAAAGGGGATGCTGTTCCACAGTCTAGGGGCTGCAACCGCAAAGGCGCGGTCACCCCTGAGCTTATGCCTAGACCGCGGGATATTCAGCAACCCCAAGTCGGCCGATCTGAGGGGCCTGGAGGTGGAGTGGTGGGTGAGAAGACTTTTTATGTAGGTGGGGGCAAGCCCATTGAGGGCTTTGTAGACATGGAGGAGGATCTTGAAGTTTATACGGAACCGCACAGGGAGCCAGTGGAGAGAGGCCAGGATCGGGGTGATGTGGTCCCTTTTTCGGGTGCCCGTCAGGAGTCTCGCTGCGGCGTTTTGGACCAGTTGCAGGCGGGACAGGGAAGATTGGCTGATGCCAGTGTAAAGGGAGTTGCAGTAATCTAGGCGGGAGGAGATGAATGTGTGGATGATCTTTTCGAGGTCATCAAACTGGAGGAATTGTTTTATTTTAGCTATCGTCCGAAGCTGAAAGAAGCTAGCTTTTACCACGGCATTGACTTGTTTGTCAAATTTCAATGCTGAGTCAAATATCACGCCAAGGTTTTTGACGTGAGGTTTGAGTAGTGGGGTAAGGCTTCCAAGGCTGCCTGCTATCATTTTGATTGAGTCCGAGGGGCCGAGAAGGATGACCTCAGACTTACTCTCGTTTAGTTGGAGGAAGTTCTGGGCCATCCAACACTTTATATCCTCGAGGCAGTGGGTAAGGTTAAGCAGATTTGATTGTTTTTTCGGCTTCAGGGGAGATAGAGTTGTGTATCGTCTGCGTAGCAATGGAAAGAAATGCCGTGCCTTTCAATGACTTGGCCTAAGGGGAGCATATAAAGGGAAGAAGAGAATGGGGCCAAGGATGGAACCTTGTGGAACCCCACAGCAGAGATTAGCTGGAGAGGAGAAAGAGTTGCCTATGTTAGTCGAGAAACTCCTACCTTTGAGGTAGGAGATGAACCAGCTCGGGGCAGTGCCATCAATACCAACCCCATACGGTCAATTAGGATGGTGTGGTCGACAGTATCAAATGCTGCGCTGAGGTCAAGAAGGAGCAGAATTGCACAGTCGCCGGAGTCAACGGTGAGCAATAGGTCATTGTGTACCTTCAACAAGGCAAACTCTGTGCTATGGTGAGCCCTGAAACCTGATTGGAAAGTTTCCAAGATAGTGTTTTGGTGAAGGTAAGGTATAAATTGACTTAAAATTACCTTTTTAAGGGCTTTTGAGAGGAAAGGCAGTTTAGAAATGGGTCTGTAGTTGCTTGGCAAGGTGAGGTGGAGGTTAGGTTTTTCAGGAGTGGTTGGACCACCGCATGCTTGAAGCAGGTAGGTACAGTGCCAGTGGCCAGAGAGCTGTTGAAGATGGCGAGGATGCTGGGACCAGCTGTTGTAATGACGTCCTTTAGGAGGGCAGAGGGACAGTGTCGAGGGGGGCAGGTAGTAGGTTTCATGGTGGTGATCAGTTTTACAAGGGAGGGTAGAGTAACGGGTTGGAAACAGTCTAATTTTGATGAGACAGCCAGGTCACGGGTGGGAGGGGAAATATTCATTCTTATGTTCTTTACCTTGCTGGTGAAAAATGTGGTAAATTCCTCGCACTTAGCAGGGGACCCAGTTAGGCTGGTGCTGGGGGCAGGACAAATGATGGAGGTGATGGTGCTAAAAAGGACCTTGGAATTTTGCGCATTTTTGGAGATAAGGGTGGAAAAATATTTAGTTCTTGCAGATTTTACCGCTTCCTGGTATTTGTGAAGATTATTTTTCAGGAGTTCAAAGGAAATTTGAAGCTTATCAGATTTGTACTTCCGTTCTGATTTTCTGCATTCTCTTCTTAGGGCTCTGGTGGTATCATTGAGCCACGGATTGCCATTAGGCTTAGGCTTTTTCATTTTAAGAGGAGCAACAGAATCCAGGACGGAGGGGCAGGTATTATTGAATAAAGAAATTAGGTCGTCGGTACTGAGATGGGTGGTGGACGCCTCAATAGTGCAGATGTCGGGGCCTCAGAGAACTTACTGGCCGTCGTGGAGTTAACGTAGTGGGAGTAGCGAGCAGGGAGATGGGATTTTGAGGGAGAGAAAGGCAGAGATATATCGAATATAATAGCACTATGATCAGACAGATCAATCGCACAAACCTGAATTCATCCAGTGTTTCACGTCGCTCTCTCTTGCATAGATACCGTCGGTGGCCTCGGCGCACACATTGTGTACGTGGATGCTGAGCTGGCTGGCCCGGCTGTAATTCACAGCCACGTCCATGTACAAGTGCTCGAGGCCTCGCTGCTCCTCTGCCACTCGCACGGCTCTCGGGTTCTTCTGCAGGGAAAGAGAAAGTGATCCATACTGGGGCGCGGCTGATGATGGAGTAGATGGAGCAAAGGTCGAATTTCAACAACAACATAGACAATAGACAACAGGTGCAGGAGTAGGCCATTCGCCCCTTCGAGCCAGCACCGCCATTCAATGTGATCATGGCTGATCATCTCCAATCAGTACCCCGTTCCTGCCTTCTCCCCATATCCCCTGACTCCGCTATTTTTAAGAGCACTATCTAGCTCTCTCTTGAAAGCATCCAGAGAACCTGCCTCCACCGCCCTCTGAGGCAGAGAATTCCACAGACTCACCACTCTGTGAGAAAAAGTGTTTCCTCATCTCCGTTCTAAATGGCTTACTCCTTATTCTTAAACTGTGGCGCTTGGTTCTGGACTCCCCCAACATCGGGAACATGTTTCCTGCCTCTAGCGTGTCCAAACCCTTAGCAGTCTTATATGTTTCAATGAGATCCTTCGAAACTCCAGAGTGTACAAGCCCAGCTGCTCCATTCTCTCAGCATATGACAGACCCGCCATCCCGGGAATTAACCTTGTAAACCTACCCTGCACTGCCTCAATAGCAAGAATATCCTTCCTCAAATTAGGCATAACAGGCAAACATAAACAGACAGACTGTTGGGGAGTGGGGCGGCACAGTGGTAGAGTTGCTGCCTTACAGCGCCCGCGACTTGGGTTCGATCCTGAACTCAGGAGCTGTCTGTGCGCAGTTTGTACGTTCTCCCTGTAATCACGTGGGTTTGCTCCGGGTGCGCCGGCTTCCTTTCACACTCCAACGATGTGCAGGTTTGTAGGTTAATTGGCTTCTATAAGTTCCCCCTAGTGTACAGAATGTGAAAGTGGAATAACAGAAGTGGTGCAAGAGTGATTGTTGGTCGGAGATAGACACAAAACGCTGGAGTAACTCAGCGGGCCAGACAGCATCTCGGGAGAAAAGGAATAATTGATGTTTTGGGTTGAGACCCTTCTTCAGACTGAGAGTCAGGGTGAAAGAGAAACAAGAGACATAGATGGTGATATAGAGAGAGAGATAGAACAAATGAATGAAAGACATGCAAAAAAGTTACGATGATGAAGGAAACAGGCCAAAGTTTCAGGAACTGTTTGGATTGGAATCATTCAATAAGAAGCTACTTGTCAGAGGTCTGCAAGCAGACTTCACAATGGGGTCGTAGAGTCTTACAGTGCAGAAACAGGCCCTTTGGTCCAACTTGCCCACACCGACCATCATGTCCCCTCTACACTAGTCCCACTTGCCTGCGTTTGACCCATATCCCTCTAAACCTGTCCTATCCATGTACCTGTCTAATTGCTTCTTAAACATTATTAAAAGCATTAAAACAATATTTATTAAAAGCAATTGTGTTATTAAAAATGTTATTAAAACAATATTAAAAGTGGTTACTATTGATTTCTGCTGAAGTGCCCAGACCAAGATTTAGTTCTAACCAGTTATATTGGGACTAGAAGGAGAGTAGCCCCATTCTGGAAGGCATGAGTTAGGAGCAGTAGATTGACTGCCCCAGAGCTTGCTCCAGGAGGTCACATCTGAACTGTTGTCATCTCAACACCACACACCCAGCTACCCGCAGTAATTTTTCACCATGTTATTCACTGAGAATTTACCTACATCTGCCTTGCAACATTCAAAAACAATCTTCCATAAACTAGGAGGCAAACACAGTACACACTTGTCCAGATGTGGTCTTAATACAGCTGAACTATAACCTCTCTACTTATGTATACCGTAGGTACACCATCGATTTTACAGCACCCTTGGTTCCAGAGCCTTGCCGGGTTATCCATTTTGACGGACCAACAAAGGATTCATTTGTTGTAATAATAAACTAATTATTATATGTAATACTTAATAACATGTAATAATAATTCAATAATTCCTCTGATCCACTAATTATACCCCTCCGTGTCTCTAAAACCCCATGGACTGACAGAAACTTAAATAAAGAATTAACAATTAACAAAGAAGTGAACAATTAATTCTGAAGGAGCTTAGGAGCTTAGGCCTAAACTCCTGAAGGAGCTTAGGCCTCCCACAACCCTCGCATAATTTTGTCCAGATTAATGGTGGTCCCGGACCATCAGTTGCCGGAAAATCGGCGGGGAACCTGTATTCAGTTCCCTTCACAAATAAAGACTAATATTCTGCTTAATTAATTGCAGCACTAACATACCAGGATTCTCAGATCCCTCTGCATCCTCTCATCTTTGGGGTAATTTGCCTTTATTTTTCCCGCATGATTGAACAATTTTACAATTTCCCATGTTCCACTCCATTTGCAGGATCTCTGTGCATTTATTTGGATGATGTATATCCCCTTCATGGTGCCCTTATGTCCTCTTCACAACTTTCCTACCCACCTCGTGTTATCAGCAAATTTAGTGACATTATCTTTGGTGCCTTCGTCCGAGTAATTGATGAAATGTATAAAGTTGGGGCCTCAGCACCAATTACTGCAGTGTGTGTTCCTGGCATCTTGCCAACCGGCAAAAGACAAATTTTGTTTCTCTTTGGTTTCTGTTAGATAGTCAATTTTCTACCCAAATCCATTTATTTATTGATATACCATGAGATTTTACATTCCACTATAACCTTTGGAGCAACACCCAGTTGATACCAATAAGTAAACACCTTTAGGACATTTTAGCATCTCCACCATTTTCCCCTTTATCATCAGCCTATTACTCATTTAAAGAATGCCAATAAACTAAATAATTGTGATTATTTTTCCCCCCCCAAGTACCCTGCTGCCACATGTTGTATAACAGTTTCTGACTTTTACATCAATAAATCAACACTGATTAGCAACCGCATCACCAACACCTCCGCTCTCACCCAGTGATCGGAACAACATGCTTTCCTGTCTCAAAAACAATCTGCTTGAGGAACTTAGTTGGTCAGGTAGCATAGTCATAGAATTAAGCAGCACAGAAACAAGCCCTTCTATCCAACATCCATGTTGACCAAGATTGCCCATCTAAGTTAGTCCCATTTGCCTGCTTTAGATCCATATCCTTCTTAACCATTCCAATCCATGTACTTGTCTAAGCGTCCTGTAAATTTTGTTATTGTGCATTTACAATATGTCTACAATACAGCAATTACAATGTACGCTGCACTGTGGGGTGGCACGGTGTCACAGTGGTAGAGTTGCTGCCTTACAGAGCTAGAGACCTGGGTTTGATCTTGACTATGGGTGCAGTCTGTACGGAATTTGTACCATCTCCCTGTGACTGCGTGGGTTTTCCCCGGGTGTTCCGGTTTCCTCCCACTCCAAAAATGTACAGGTTGTAGGTTAATTGGCTTCAGTAAAAATTGTAAATTGTCCCTAGTGCATAGGATAGTGCTAGTGAACAGGGATCACTAGATGGTGTGGACTTGGTGGGCCGAAGGGCCTGTTTCCGCACTGAATCTACACTAAACCAAATTATTCTACCTGCCTCAACTACTTTCTCCGACAGCTCATTCCATATATACGCACCACCCTCTGCATCCATTGAGAAAAATGGTTAGACAATGTTTCGGGTGGGGATCGTTTTTCGGACTGATGGAGTAGAGGGAGATAGCCAGTGGAAAGAGTTGAGGGGGAGGGGTGGGGCAGGAGCTGGCAAGTGATACGGGATCCAGGTAAAAGGGGGCACCTGGCTGGGTGTGGGACCACATCTCACCTGTCGGAGTTTTGCCATGGAGTCACTTGGAATAATTTCATTCTTATGAAGCCTGGTGATGAAACACAGACCCTGAAACTGTGTTTGACCGCGTTCCATCTCGCCCAAGATCAAGGAGCGGATAATCTTCACATCCTATTTCAAAGAGAAGAAAGGAGTAAAAAAATGACCAACGATGTGTGAGAATGGAGATGTCAAACAGTACAAGAGCCCGTGTGATAATCAGTTCAGTTTTGTTTATTATTGTCACGAATACCGAGGTACAGTGAAAGGTTTTTTTCTTGCGCACTATCCAGTCGGCGAAAAGACTACACATGTTTACAATCAAGCCATCCACAGTGCACAGATGCAGGATAAAGGTATCATGTTTTGTGCAAGATAAAGGCCAGTGAAGTCTGATTAAAGATAGCTCGAAGGTCTCTACTGAAGTAGATGTGAGGTTAGGACCGCTCTCTAGTTGGTGAGAGAACTGTTCAGTTGCCTGATAACAGGTGGGAAAAAACTGTCCCTGTATTGGGACGTATGGTATGGAGGTGATCAGATCTTCTGCACCCTTCTGCTTCTGGACCTGCTACTGTGTAGTGAAGCCAGTAGTGTACCCCATTGAAAAATATTTAATTTAGAAATTCTGGTGCAGATCCCCCAATTAAGGTTATTTAGGAAAAAATGTGACTGCAGGAGTCCTTTCAGATTGTACCTTTCATAACCTTTAGGGACAGGATCACTGCCAGGTCTCTCAGTTCTTCTCCATCCTATCCCACCCCTTTCCCAGCCCTCCGCCAGTGGCACTTTGTGCTTACAGTCCACAATATCACCTGTGAGAACTAAAATGTCTGCCCACATGATGGCGCCAGATCCTCACAAACCCATTCAAGTGCTTGTTCGCTACTCAAGATTATGGCCTCTCATTGCAGAGGAATTACTTCCATATCCAACTCCTCTCACCCTCTCGCCACTTCCCTGCCACCCATTCCCGACATTAATTTACACCATCTCATCTTCTAACAATAAATGAAAATCAGAACGCTACAAAGTCTTGTACAAGTGTACAGGGGAGAACATACAGTGTAGGAAGGAACTGCAGATGCTGGTTTAAAACAAAGATGGACACAAATTGCTGGAGTAACTCAGCGGGACAGGCAGCATCTCTGGAGAGAAGGAATGGGTGACGTTTCGGGTCGAGACCCTTCTTCAGTCTGACGAACAATCTGCTTACCTATCATAGCATGAGAGACAGAGTTAGACCATGAGACCATCAGACATAGGAGCAGAATTAGACCATTCGGCCCATCGAGTCTACTCTGCCATTCAATCATGGCTGATCTATATTTTCCTCGCAACCAAATTCTCCAGGCTTCTTCCTGTAACTTTTGGCGTCCTTCATAATCAAAAACCTATCAATCTCCGCATTACAAATACCCAATGACATGTCCTTCACAGTCAGGAGTGAAAATGAATTGCAGGGATTCATTACTCTCTGAATAAATTAATTTCTCCTCAAGAGTTGATTTTTCAGAATGAAGGGTTTTCAACCTGAAATGATAACTCTGCTTCTCTTTCCACAGCTGCTGCCCGACCAACTATGTGCTTCCAGTATTTTCTGTTTTATCTCACCTTTAACCAATGTGCGGCACGGTGGTGCAGTTGCTGCCTTACATAGACCTGGGTTTGATTGTGACTACGGGTGCTGTCTGTATGGAGTTTGCACGTTCTCCACGTGAGCTGCGAGGGGTTTCCCCCGGGAGCTCCGGTTTCTTCCCACACTCCAAAGTAAAGTAAACTTTATTGTCAATTCAAATAATGCAACAAGTAGTTACACAGAGGATTGAAATTGCGTTTCCCCATACTCCAATGTGCAAGTAATATTTATAACACAGATGGACAATATACCAATAAAGATAGACAATGGACATATACATTATATAAAACATTCACAGTGTGCCAGAGTGTAGTAAAATTTTGAGGTATGTTATTAAGGTGCAATAATAAAAGGTGCAATATAGAAAAGTGCAAATAGCATACTGCAGATATTGAGTTAAAGTTAATTTGACAGTCAGTTGGTCTTTGTTTGTGTAATGTTCATGGAATTTTCTTGAGTGTGTTGAGTAGTCTGATGGCCTGAGGGAAAAAGCTGTTTTTGAATCTGGTGGTTTGCATAGCACGGACTCTGTGGGCCGAAGGGCCTGTTTCCATGCTGTATCTCTAAAGTAATCTAAACCAATGGAGAGAATTCATTTGATGTACAACAGTTCTCCCACTGACACCGTGGAACAGGTCAGCTGGCTAAATATAACCATTGGAACATTGATCAGCCCAATGTTGTAGAGACCTTCCCTTGCAAAGGAGTTCATTCTCAAAACCATCTCATTAACACTCTCCCTCCACCACCCCCCCCCCCCCCCCCCCAAATTACACTTCCCCACCCTCGTCCTAACAATCGGATCCATTAAAAGATTAAAATGCAACTAATGTCAACCCTCAGGGCAGCTCATTAGAAAGTTGTAGATTTGCAACCCAGCACAGGAAAGACTGTGTTTCCAAACAATAAAACTTCTGAGAAAGTCGCCTTTGATCTGTCTCTGGCTCAGATTATGTGTCACATTTTGCAATCTCTCCCTGTCCCTTATCGAATGTTATAGAAACATGAAGGGATAAAATAATCCACTTCCTGTTGATAAGCAGATACAAGTCTGAAGTTGAACGAAGTCCAATTAGGAAAGTCCCTATGGAACTTACCAGGAGCCGAAAGCAGAGAAACCCGGCTAAGCCACTGCAGTAACTCAGCGCTGCAGGGACTCAGTCCTGCTCCACGGTTTGCATTTCAAACAGATTAAAATGGAAACGGTGATATGGCCAAAACAGGTGGACAGATTTGTGTTGGATGACAGAACAGTGTTTTCCAAATATATTGCTATGCCTCAGTGGTGCAGCAGCAGCTGCCTTACAGCGCCAGGGATCCAGGTTCGGTCACGACTATGGGTGCTGTCTGTACGGAGTTTGCACGTTCTTCCTGAGACCACGAGGGTTTTTTCTGGGTGCTCCGGTTTCCTCCTACATTCCAAAGACGCGCAGGTTTGTAAGTTAATTGGCTTCTACAAATCATCCCTAGTGTGTAGGGTAAAATTAGTGTATGGGTGATTGCTGGGCGCCGTGGAATTGGTGGATTAAAGGGCATGTTTCTATGCTGTACATCAAAACTAAACTAATTTCTATCTGGCAAATTAGAAAATCAGACCTGATCATTATAATTTTTGATTAGTAGAGAAAATGTTTGTGACAGGCACTCTATGTGATGCAGTCACACTAACCAATGTCTGGTATTAGATTTAGCACAGCAAATAACGTTTATGGAAAAAAATGATCACAAGTTCAAATCCAAGACCAGGCAGAAAGATAAAACTCCAAGATGACTTTTCATTATAGTTCTGAAGGACCATCATTGTTCAAATGTGACAACCCTGGGATTCTTCCACCCTCTCAGACACCCCCATGGCACTACAAAGCAGTGTGCCAATTATTAACCAACACCATCTGAAAGATATTAACTGGTAATTCAACTCTTATTCTGCACTCTCTTTGGATGCAAAGGACTCAGTCATTAAGAGGTAAAAAGCATTAAACACATAACATGGAACAGAACAGGCACAGACCCTTCAGCCCACAATGTCTGTGTCAAACATCAGGCCAAGGCAAATTGTTAACTGCTTGCACATAATCCATATCCTAACATTCCCTTCATATCCATCTGCTTATCCAAACGTTTCTTAAATGGTACCATCATATCTGCCTAACCTGCAGCAGTGCATTCCAGGCACTCACCACCCTCTGTGTAAAAAAAACTGTCCCTGCACATCACCTTTCAATGCTGCCTCTCTCACCTAAAAACTATGGCTTCAGGCATTTGATTTTTTCCATTCTGGGAAAAAAAAGTTCTGACTCTCTACCATGTCTATGCTTCTCATAATTTTATATACATCTATCAGGTCTCCCCCACAACTTCTGGCATTCAAGTGAAAACAATCCAAGTCTTGTCCAACCTCACCCTGTAGCTAATGCCCCCAAATCCAAGGCATCATTCCAGTAAACCTCCTCTGTGCTCTTCCAGTTGCACTAAACGTTATTCCCTTTATCCTGTTTCTGTACACTGTGGACGGTTTGATTATATTCATGTATAGTCTCTCCGCTGACTGGAGAGCACCCAACAAAAAAGCCTTTCACTGTATCTAGACTCCTCCAGGTACACATGACAATAAACTCAACTAAACAAGACAAAACCTGCACATCCTTACTGTAATAAGGTGACCAGAACTGCACGCAATACTCCAAATGTGGCCTAACCAAAGAACTATGAAGCTGTAACATGACTTTCCGACTCTTATGTTAAATGCCCCAACCATTAAATGAACGGGGATGCTTTGAAGATGTGGAAATGTTAGCAAGATCACATTGAATCAACCAATTTCCTTGAGAAGGTGTGGGTGATACAACTGGCTGTCTGTTCACTTCAGGGCACATTGATGGTCATCGGGTATCAGAGGCCAATGCCGACCTGATTAGACGGATACAGTAGTCATCTCTTCCCAAGCTGACTGGGGGCTTGGGCAATGATGCGGCTTCCTTGTTCATACAAACCAAAATATTCAGCTTCAAGAACAAAATGAACTCAATCTATGTGTTTCAGTATTGGCTCTTTCACCTGGGCTGATCTTATTCACATTGAATCACTAGTTTCTGACTACTGAGCGAACAGTTTTATGCTTTGAGAACTCGTGCCGAGCATGATGATAGGAAGACCACAGGAGAGGGTTGAGGCAGAGAGTGGAGAGGCCTCCTGACATAGAGGGCAGTCAATCTGTGCTTTGCCTTCCAATTTCTGGATCACTTGCGCTAAATGAGTCGCTGTCTGACTGGGCAAGAGTTGGGATAATGGGACCAGCAAGCCTCCTGGTTAGTTTCCAGCTCTGAAAATCACATCGTGGCAACAAGCCCATTTGAATTGCCCAAAGAATTTTCTCCTGGAGTTCAAGGTCGGGGGCTGGTGTTCATGTGATGTGGAATCAGGCAATGTCTCACTGCATTCAAGTTTGTGTGCCAACTGCCCATTACCTCAGCCCTGGTTTATTTTATTCATTAATCAGCCCTGGTGTATGGCTTGATGCAAAATACAGACTGAATTGAAATTACTAAATGTATCTGAACTCATAATTTAAAAAAAGCATAAAGCTAGACTCCTCCAGCAGCTGTCTAAGCTCGCTTTAAGCAGAAGACATCCATCCTGTCAGACTCGAGTCTGCCTTTTCCCAGGGTCACTGTTGCAGAAGTTAGATCAGTTTTCTTGAGGCTGAACCCATGGAAACCAACTGGCCCGGATGGAGTCCCTGGCCCCGTCCTTTGGAACTGTGTGGACCAACTAGCAGGAGTGTTCATGGACATCTTTAATCTCTCCCGACTCCGTTCTGAGGTGCCCACCTGCTTCATGAATTCCATTATCATCCCAGTGCCAAAGAAAAGCAAGATCCCATGCCTTAATGACTACCGCCCAGTGGCCTTGACATCCACCGTCATGGTGCTTTGAAAGGCAGCTTCTGCCACACATTAAATCCAGCCTACCAAGCAACTTTGACCCACCCGCCACAACAGGTCCACGACTGATGCCATGTCCCTGGCCATACAATCATCCCTGGAACACCTGGATAAGAAGGACACCTACATCAGACTAATATTCATAGGCTGGAACTCTGCTTTTAATACCATTATCCCAACCAAGCCCATCTCCAAACTTGTGGAACCCGGGAGTCAGCAACTGGATCCTCGACTTCCTGACCAACAGACCACAATGAGTGAGGATAGGTGACAAATAATCCTCTACAATAACACTGATGCCACGCAGGGATGCGTTCTCAGCCCCCAACTATACTTCCTATATACTCCAGACTGTGCAGCCTAATAGCAATCTAACTCAATTCACAACTCAAGACAACATCACTGTAGTGGGCCGGATATCAAATAATAAATAGATGGAGTACAGGAAGGAGATTGAAAACCTCGTAACCTGGAGCCAAGACAACAACCTCTCCCTCCATGTCAGCAAGACAAAGGAGATAGTGATTGACTTCAGGAAGTGAAGGAGTACACACACCCCCGTAAACACTGATGATGCCGAGGGAGAGATGGTCAAAAGCTTCACGTTTGGCTTAGGAAGTTCGGCATATCCCAACAACCATCACCAACTTCTGCAGATGTTTCATAGAAAGCACTTTATTGGGATGCAGCACCGCCTGGTTTGGGAACTGCTCCACCCAAGTCTTTTTTTGTAATCATGTATAGCATGCAAATAAAAGCTTTTGAATGTACCTCGGTACACGTGACAATAATACATCAAACTAAACCACACACACACACACACAATGAAAATGGAGAAGAGTGCTGCCTGCTTTGGGCTGTAAACACTGCCGCAGTCCCCCAGCAAGTGGAGTGCCCTGTGCCGCTGGGAACTGTTTAATGAAAAGCCTGGACACATGCAGACCCCTAGCTGGCCCCTAGAATTCTCCACCAGATGTTTGCAATGTTGTTCCGGAGAAACCTTTCAACCCACCAGGAGGTGACTCAGGCTGTGATCAGTTTTCAGACTCTGAATCACTGAGTGTTGTTTTTTTCGCCATTCACTGTTTCCCTGTTTATTTTCATTCTCCAGCTCTGTACTTTAATGCTCCCTCCCCTTCTGGATGAGTTCCAGAGTCAGAGCTAACACTGCCCCCCTGTGTTCCTGCTCCTTGTCATCCTCCCTCTTTATCTAAGTTGTTGTCCATCCCAAATTACTGAATTAATACATCATTATTTTATTGGCTTTCCATAGCCTGGAAGTTTGCCTCCTCCCCTCCCCCCTCCCCAAAATGTGCTCAAAACCGGACACTTGGTCTTCATCACTTCCACTTGGACACCGTCACTTCGAGAAAAAGATCTCAGAACTTCCACGGTTGTAAACGAGTAATATAAAGGCAAAGTCTAATATGGTGCTAGGCAAATTGGCACTCAGGTCTTTAACTCTTCAAAAACTGTGTCCTACCAGGACGCCTCATTCCTCAAGCATTAACCCCATGAGGTTTGGTCTGAATCAAAGCAAACTAGGCCGGGATTTGGGGATCCAAATCCATCCACCCATTCACCACTGGCACAGTGTGCATTCATCCCTGGCCTCCACAGTTCCTGCAGTTAGACAAGAGAAAAGCAAGGAGACCCCAAGAGATCCAACAACATACAGCTGGGCATCTTTGCACCGACATCAATGCCAACAAAACACTGGCTGTACATGCATTAGTAGAAGGGAGAGAGTGACTGGCAGTATCTAGAATGAAGACACCCTTTTTCTACAACTTATGTTCATATAATCACCATACATGGGGCGGAAGGCATGGTCAATATTCACAAGTTAGAGTAGAATGAGGCCATTCGGCCCATCGGGTCTACTCCAGCATTCAATCATGGCTGACCCCTGCCTCCTAATCCCATTTTCCTGCCTTCTCCCCATAACCCTTGACACCCGTTCTAATCAAGTATTTGTCTATCTCTGCCTTAAAAATATCTACTGACGGCCTCCACAGCCCTCTGCGGCAATGAGTTCCACAGATTAACTACCCTCTGCCTAAAGAAGCTCCTCCTCACCTCCTTTCTAAAGGAGCGCCCTTTAATTCTGAGGCTATGACCTCTGGTCCTAAAGATTGACGGATTATTTTGAGGCAATGTCCAATAATGCAAGGAGTGGCTGTTGGTTTAGTTTTAGTTTTAAAGATACAGTGTGGAAACAGGCCCTTCAGCCCTTTGAGTCCATGCTGACCAGCGATTACCCGTTCACACTAGTTCTATCCTACACACTTTACAGAACAATTTACCGAAGCAAATTCACCGACAAACCTGCACATCTTTGGGATGAGGGAGGAAACGGGGAGCACCCGGAGCAAACCCACACAGGTCACTGGGAGAACGTGCAAACTCCGCACAGACAGCACCCGTGGTCAGGATCAAAGCCGGGTCTCTGACGCTGTAAGGCTGCAGCTCTACTGCTGGATTCTGTCCACGTGGCAGGGTTTTGGTCTAAATTCCGAGTGTGGTTTTGGAATCTGTTGAAAAAATTGTGTGCTGATTCTACCCAGGATTTAAAAACAGAGATAGGCACAGAATGCTGGAGTAACTCAGTAGGTCAGGCAGCATCTCTGGAGAAAAGGAATAGATGATGCTTCGGGTCGAGACCCTTCTTCAGACCCGAAATGTCACCTATCCCTTTTCTTCAGAGATGCTGCCTGACCCGCTGAGTTACTTCAGCTTTTTGCGTCTATCTTCAGTTTATACCAGCATCTGCAGTTCCTTCCTACATATTTACTCTGATCTCTCGCTTTCCTTCCTCACAGTCACGGTGGCGCAGCGGTAGAGTTGCTGGCTTACAGCGAATGCAGCGCCGGAGACCCGGGTTCGATCCCAATTACGGGTGCTGTCTGTACGGAGTTTGTATGTTCGCCCCGTGACCTGCGTTGGTTTTCTCCGAGATCTTCGCTTTCCTCCCACAATGGACGTACAGGTTTGTAGGTTAATTGGCTTGGTAAATGTAAAAAAAATTGTCCCTAGCTGGTCGGCGGGGACCCGGTGGGCCGAAGGGCCTGTTTCCGTGCTGTATCTCTAAACTAAACAACCCTCTTTCCTTGTATTTAGTCAATTGTGCTTCTGATAGACATAGCAGCATGTACTGGCTGTGTGACCAGACCTCTGGTTCCATTCACAATGGATTGTCATTTTGCTCTGTATTAACAGCTCAGCATGTTGCGATCACGAGTTAAGGTCACTTGATAGGCAGCAATTGTACAATACGGAACCTACTGAATACATTTAGCAGTCAGGTCTCCCTCCTGCACAAAAGGCAAAACGCTGTTTTTAAAGGCTCATCACCACTTTCTCCATGTCAAATAGAGATGGGCAATAAATGTTCTCAAGCCATTGACAAACATATATTGTAAATTAAATGAAAAATGAATGTCAGAACCATCCCTTTCCAAACATTATTTCAGGGCACTCACGAAGATCATGGCTCCAGTCCCTACCCCCAAACATCATACAATTCCTCTGATCTATCTATCAGTCTCGCTTCACTCACAGGGAGTCACAACAGAATCTGGGGCATAAACAACCTACTGGAGGAAGTCAGCAGACTTCAGCATCTATGGGGGGAGGGTGCAGAAAAAATTATCCTGATGCTAGGCTTCGTCCCGAGACGTTGAGCATTCCTTCCCCCACCCCTTTCCCTGCCCCCACCTCCACCCTCCGGTGCTGCTCACCCCACTGAGTTCTTGCTGCAGGGTCATCTTATTCCCTGGTGAGGTTTGCACTCTCACTACATCTCTGCTTCACTTGGTTTTCACTTCCTGAAACCAAAAGCTAGAGCGACTGGTTTTCCCAAGAGGTAACTTTATGTATGCTTTAGCTTTCAAGCATCAAAGGTATCTAAAGGATAGGAACGACAGGCAACGTCTGCATTTGTCCTGCCCTTCATAGTCCAAGCTCTCCCCAAGAAAACAATTGGCACAAACTCTGAGTAATGATCCCGACTTCATGATCTGTGGTGTTAAAACCTGCCAATTAACTCATTCCGGGCCATTAAACAGCAAAACGACATGAGTAAAAGTCTCCAAATTAAAGTCAGATTTCAGATCACAAACGGACTGTTGCAATAAGTTTTACAAAAGACAATGTGTACGGCACGGTGGCGCAGCGGTAGACTTGCTGCCTTACAGCGTCAGAGACCCGGGTTTGATCCTGACTTTGGGTGCTGTCTGTACGGAGTTTGTACGTTCTCCCTGTGACCGCAAGGGATTTTCCCGGTTGCTCCAGTTTCCTCTCACACTCCAAAGACGTGCAGGTTTGTAGGTTAATTGACTTCGATCAGAGGGTATAAATTGTCCCCAGTGTGTAGAATAATGTTAGTGTTTGGGGATTGCTGGTTGGTGAGGACTCGGAGGGCTGAAGGGCCTGTTTCCGTGCTGTATCTCTAAACTAAACTAAACAATATTCAAGAAACATACATTACAATGTCCCTGCTGACCACGTTGTTACAATGGCCCCAAATTCTATTTTGGGCAAGTCAATAAAGGGTGAAAGGCTAATTAAAGATTAAAAGGGTTAACTAGCCCATTACACATTAACTTTCTTTTACATTATCATAAAGTTATGGATTAAGACACGAGTTATGCAGCAACAGGTTAATGATCTGCAAAGTGTCTTTGAGGAAATACTTGAATGTGACAAGAGAAGTAATGAGAAGTTACGTCCCATCTCACTCAATGAGAAAATTACAACCATCATAGTTTTGGACTTCATTTAGTTTAATGATACGGCATGGAAACCCATTCCTTCTCTCCAGAGATGCTGCCTTAGCTGCTGAGATACTCCAGCATTTTGTGTCTACCTTCGATGAAAACAGGCCCATCGGACAACGAGTCCATGCAATCGTTGATCACCTGTTCACACCAGTTTAGTGTAGTAATACAGCTCGGAAGCAGGCCCTTCAGCCCACGCCGAGCATTGATCACCCATTCTCACTAGCTTAGTTTAGTTCTATGTTATCCCACTTTCACATTCACTCCCTTGAAGCAGCAAAGCTGGCTTTACATTAGAATTAAACACCACTGTAACTCAACATGCCAAACACAGATTGCTTTTTGGCACTGATGAATGTGGCTCAACATCAGTGCCAAAGACAAGTAATGCTGGAATTTCAAACCAAATCATTGGTATGAGACAACATGGCATCTCATTCTGGGTATTTACCTTCTCCTAAACTACACCCGTTGCTCTCAGTCACCAGCCAACTGATGGAGGCTGATGCCCCTTTGGATTCTGCCAAGACTCCAACTTGACTCCACTTCCATCACACCCTTGGTTCAAACTCAGACCAAGGAGCCAAGTTGCAGGAGGTGATGCAAGAGGGACAGACCTTGAAACCAAGGCAGCATTTCAAGTTTGAAGAAGGGTCTCGACCTGAAACATCAACTATCCATGTTTTCCAGAGATGCTGCCAGACCAGCCGAGTTACTCCAGCACTTTGTGTCTTTTTATGTGATATTGGGGAGTCCTGGTAACACTCGGGTCCAAATAGGAGACACTTCTGTTGTTGGAGTCACGACCTCAGTCAAAGAATAAGGTATGCATTTGAAGCAGCTCAACCTTCCCACCCCCATGTCTTCAATACAGCGCAGAACATAGAACAGCACAGTACAAGGACAGATTCTTCGGCCAACAAACTGTGCCGAACATGATGCCAAGATAAACTAATCTCTACCTGCATATTATCCATATCCCTCCATTCCATCCAAGTGCCCATCTAAAGGTCTCCCAACCACCACCATCTTATCAAAGTCAAAGTCAAAGTCAATTTTATTCGTCACATGCACCTGAAGGTGCAGTGAAATGAATTTGCCAGCAGCGATACACTTAAAAAGAACACACAATACACAATAAGATTTAACACAAACATCCACCTTCACTGTGGTGGAAGGCAACAAAGTTCAGCCAGTCCTCTTTTGTTCACCCGTGGTCGGGGCCATAAACCCTCCGTAGTCGCCACTACGGACAGCCCGATGTACAGGCCCTCTCGTCGGGATGATCAAAACTCCGACGTCGGGACGGTCAAACACACTCCGCGGCTTGGAGGTCCCGAATTGGCACTTTCCTACCGGAGACCGCGTATTCAGGATGGATAAGGCATTATCTGCCTCAACCACCACACCTGGCAGCGTGTTCCAGGCATCACCACCCTCTGTGTAAAACAACTTGCACCACGCACCTCCTTTAAACTTTCGCCTCCCACCTTAAAGCTATGCTCCCTAGTCTTTGACATTTCAACCCTTGAAAAACAATTTTGACAAATCATTCATCTGTAACTGTCACAATTGTTCTTCTTGTTCCTCTTTCTGCCGGTGCTGACTGATCTGTTGAATATTTTTAGAATTTTCTTTTATTTCAGATTTCCAAAAGCTGCGATGTGCAGCATCTCACGGTTGCAGCACGGTTCAGTTCTGTTCAGGTCAGAGATACAGCATGGAAACAGGCCCTTCAGCCCACCAAGTCCATGCCAGCCAACGATCACCCATTCACACTAGTGCCATGTCCTGCACACTAGCGGCAATTTACAGAGGACCAATTAACCCGCAAACTTGCACATGTTTGGAATGTAGGAGGAAACCAGAGCACCCAGAGAAAACCCACACAGTTACAGGGAGAACATACAAACAGCACCTGAGGTCAGAGTCGAACCAGAGTCTCTAGCATTGTGAGACAGCAGCTGCACCGCTGTGCCACTGTGCCGCTTCACCTGAACATTTTCCTCTCTACACTTTGCTCATTCAGCGGCCTCCATTTACACTGCTCCCATTACAATTACTAAGCTTTCATCAGCCTCTCCTAGAGGGTACCAATGGCAATGGCGTCAAGTAGACAATCATGGTCTCCAACTATCAGAGTAACTCCCTGTCTTCTCTCCATTCCTCCCCCTCTCTGCTACATTAAAGCACGTCTGTTTTCTTAGCTTCCTACTTTGAAGAAGATCATCAACGTGAAATGTTTGCTATCTTTTCAGATACTGCCCAGACCTGCTGATAATTTCCAGCACATCCTTTGTTTGTTTCTGCTTTCCAGCAGCTGCAGCATTTTGCTTTGAGATGCACGGATGCCTCAAGTGTCAACAATCAAGGAGCACCAACATCAACCTTCGACGTGCCAACACTTGCAGAAAGAGGGTCTAATAAGATCTAATCTAAACTAAAATTATTGAAAGAGAGAGCGCAGACAATATATTTTGAATTGCAAGACATCCTTGCCAAGCATACGCAAGGAATGCAGGGTGCAAGGAGGACACTGGAGAGCCACGTGCTCATGTTCGACAGTGAATCAGTGAACCATCTGCACCTGAATGTAGAAGAGAGAGGACAAAGGGAACTGTTGACAACGTACTAAAAATAATGTGTAGGAAGGAACTGCAGATGTTTGTTTAAACCGAAGATAGACACAAATAGCTGGAGTAACTCAGCGGGTCAGGCAGCATCCCTGGAGAAAAGGAATAGGTGACGTTTCGGGTCGAGACCCTTCTTCACACTGTGCAGAAGGGTCTTGTCCCAAAACGTCACCTATTCCTTTTCTTCCGAGTCTGAAGAAGGGTCTTGACTCGAAACGCCACCGATTTCTTTTCTCCAGAGATGGTACCAAATATAATGTCAGCTCTGGGGGGTCCACGTCCCAGGGATGGGATGTTCGAGATTCTAGTCATTCCAACTCACCGAGTAAACACTACCTTCTCAGAGGTTGGTGGAAAGAGTTAATCATAATCTAACTGCTGCTAGAATCCAAAGTCATCTTTCTTTTTTTGTCAAGTCCTGAAGGATGGGCTTCGAAGACAATGGGAATGAATATTCTTAATCACATTTCCTGCAGGAGTGGAACAAGTTTTGGCAGAACGAAGACACGCCTACGCAGAGACACAGAACATTTCATGGGAATCAGCCCGAGCTGTGGTGTAACCAGTGGCAACTTCAACACCCACCTGCCAAGTGGTGAACCACACACAACAAGATGAAAACCTCAGGCTTCATCTACCGTCAATGCCGGACAAACTCAAAGCACTAGAGGTCATCTGAGATTTATTGCTTCCGAAAGAATTCATGTAAATAACTGAACTTCATACCAAACAAAAGCTGGCCTGCTGCTCTCCCTAGTCCAGGGTCAACAACACAATTAACCATTGACATGCCAACCAGAACACTCGGCGACTATTCTTGTTGCAAGCATGCCTCCATCATCAGCTAAGAAACAGTTAAGAAAACCACCATGGCATCAATGCCGTGCATTCTCAGCCCCCTCACATTCCATCTTGCAACAGTGAGGGGTTCAAAGATCTTAATCTGATTGAAATCAACAGTGCCATTCATGGGAAAGTTTATCCCCTGAAACATTCATCTCTCTGTCCTTGATGCCAAACATATGCAATATTTTCTATTTCTATTTCTGATTTCCAACATCTGCAGCATTTTGCATAAACAAGTATACAGTTCAGATTGACCCATTACAGGAAGGATGTGGCAGCTGGACAGGTTACAGGAGAGGTTTATGAGAATGTTTCCTGGATTAGAGGATATTCGCTAGAAGGAGACATTGGACAATTTAGATTATTTTTTCTTGGAATACCAGAGGCTGAGAGGAGACGTAGAGACTTAGAGACATAGAAAATAGGTGCAGGAGTAGGCCATTCAGCCCTTCGGGCCAGCACCGCCATTCAATATGATCATGGTGTGTATATATATATGATTATTCATGTGTGTATATATTTATATAATGGTATATGGACACACTGATCTGATCTGTATTCATGCCTACCATATTCTGTTGTGCTGAAGCAAAGCAAGAATCTCATTGTCCTATCTGGGACACATGACAATAAACCCTCTTGAATCTTGGCTGATCATCCAAAATCAGTACCCCGTTCCTGCTTTCTCCCCATTTCCCTTGATTCCGTTAGCCCTAAGAGTTATACCTAACGAAAACTAGAGAAAGCTGATTGAAGCACATAAAATTATGAGTGGCATCAGAACCTTTTTCTCCAGAGTGGGACTATCAAAGACTAGAGGGCGGAGCTTTCAGGTGAAAGAGGCAAAGTTTAAAGGAGAGGTGCGTGGAAATGTTTACGTAAGGGGTGGTGGGTGCCTGGAATGTGCTGCCAGGTGTGAAGGTGGAGACAGATATGATGGTGTTTAAAAGACTTTTAGATAGGGCCAGGGATATGCAGGGAATGGGAGGATCTGGATCACGTGTGGGCAGATAAGATAGGTCTTGACATCATGAGATTAGTTTATCTTGGCATTATTTTTGGCATGGGCATCATAGGCTGAATGGCCTGTTTCTGTGCTGTACTGTTCTATGTCCTCATAGGTTCTAGGAGCAGAATTAGGCCATTCGGCCCATCAAGTCTACTCTGCCATTCAATCATGGCTGATCTATCTCTCCCTCTCAAACCCTTTCTCCTGCCTTCTCCCCATAACCCCTGACACCCTTATTAATCAAGTATCTGTCTATCTCTGCCTTAAAAATATCCACTGACTTGGCTTCCACAGCCATCTGCGGCAATGAATTCCACAGATTCACCACCCTCTGACTAAAGAAATTCCCCCTCATCTCCTTTCTATCAGTGAGAAGACCAGGAGACCACCTCCTTTCAACAGTTGCCTGCAACTCCTTACGGATACGGTCACAATGGGCAAACCTAGTCAGTGCCCAGAGAAACAGGATACACTGCCCGTTGTTTAACAACACATGATCGGTGGACTTCCTGATCCATCAGACAACAGTTTGAATTGTCAATGAATTTCTGCACTTACCAGAACATGCTTTATGCAGTCGTAACTCAATTTGATTTCAGACGTACATTGGTGGAATGTGGAGCCATTTGGGATAAATGTTGCATGCAGATGCTCCTACTTTGTACTTTCACTCCTGATGGACATGGTCTGACTTCATCTCAAGCACTTTATCCATTACTAGTCAGAGAAATACCTTCTTTCAGATCTACTCCTGCATCCCACAAATGACACACATACACAGGGTGGGGAGACAACCTCGCTAAAAACCATAGTCCTCCTCAGAACAACTCATTGAGAAAACATATCTAACGCTGCAAATACAAAGCGATCCTTTCTCGTTCTCTATTTCCCACCAGCTGAGCACCTTCACTTTTCAGCTGATACCTCTCACCTATATACATCACCTATTCCTTTTCTCCAGAGATGCTGCCTGATCCGCTGAGGCTACTCCAATATTTTGTGTCTCTCTCTTTTCCATCATTAAACATGTGCTCCGGAGAAACCTTTCAAACCACCGGGAGATGACTCAGGCTTCCCTCACTGATCTTCTCCAGAGCGTCTCTAGACTTCCGCCAAACCTATGACGAACACTGCACGGTGCTCAAGCAGCAGCCAGACACCCGACAAATCTTCACTGATGGAGATGAAAACACCAAAGTCAAGGATATGGGCTTCAAAGTTAGAAGTACTTGTAGCTGCAACAATTCAGCTTCTTGCAAAATCTACATTTTTGGACCCAAACCACTGCTATCCTTGCCACGAGATTCCTGAGGTAATTATAACTTCAATTTATGAAGCAACTAAAAGGTCAGACAGTTCTGTGTCATTGCACTGAACAGCTCAGCTTCAGAACGTTGCCCGCCTTCACGCTGACTGAGGGTCTACATGCTTCAAGTGAATTAGATAATTGGACAGCTCAGTAACAAAGGATTCGGCAGGAAAAACACACACGTACATAGGATTAAGAGCATGAGCTCATTTTACACCTCAAGGCAGCCTTAACACTCAATAACATCATGGCTGTTCCGTTTTTATCTCAACCCGGCATCTCATCTACTCCTGGTTACTTTTTATGCTCTCGCCTATCAGGAATTTATCTTTGTGCAGGAAGGAACTCAGCGGGACAGGCAGCATCTCTGGAGAGAAGCTATGGGTGACGTTTTGGTTCGAGACGCTTCTTCTGAATTTATCTTTGTTTGGATAGAAAACGTATTCCGAGTCTGCTTCCACTCTTCTCTGAAAAGACTACGCCAAAGACTCACCAACCTCTTGATGTCAAACATTCATTGCAGGTCTGTCTCACAAGGATGTCCCACAAAAGTAAACATCTTCTTCATAACCACCCCCCCCCCCTCCCCCACCACACCCTCCACCAAGACCCTCAAAATCCAGCTGATACCTCTCACCTATATTCACTATGGAGGAGCACAGGGAGGATAGCGAGTTCTGGGAGGAGTATTTGGATAAACTTGACCTTAAAGAGAAAGTGATAGATATCTGCGACTTGGACCTGAATTTATGCGACTTGGACCTGCAAGTTTGTACAAGACACAAATGTTGGTGGTGTTTTAGATAGCAAGAAAGGTTAGATAAGACTACAGTAGGATATATATAGGATGAAAAGTCAGGTGAAACTTTGGCAAAGGGAATTTGACCCAAACAAATGCAAGGTGGTGTATTTTAGGAAGCTATATGGGTTTAGGATGTATTCTGTAAATGGTCGGACTCTAAGGAATGTTGATAAACAGACTTTACAGTTCATGTCCAAAGTGCCCTGGAAAAGCAGAACATGTAGATGGACTAGGGAAGGCGGCACATGACATGCTCGCATTCGTAGATCATGGCAGAGAATATAAAGGCTGGGCCATAATGCTGCATCTTTACAAAACACTGGTTAGACCAGACTTGAAGTACTTTGTGGGGTACTAGTTCCCACACTGACAGATGGTTATGTTGGATATAGTTGTGCTGGAGAGAGCAGAAATTCACCAGGATGTTACCAGGATTGGGAGATGGTAGTCAGGTGCAGGGATTGGATAATTTGGCTTACTTACCCCCAGAGTGAATAAGGCCGAGGTTTACCTGATAGAGGCACATCATTTTTTAGAAGGTATATAAATGGTGGACAGCCAGTATCTTTTTCCCCATAGCAAGGGAATGAAAAACAAGGGGGCATATATTTTTGAGAGGAAGGAGTTTTAAAGGGGATTTGTAGGGAATATATTTTTTGAACACAGAGTAATTGATATCTGAAATTCGCTGCCAGTCAGGGGTGGAGTCAGATACAGTCATTATGTTTAAGAGACATTTAAACAGGCACTTAAATTGGTATGGGATAGAAGAACATAGATCTAATGCAAGGATTAGTGTAGGTGGGTACCAAGGTTTTGCATAGATGTGGTATTGCTGCAGTAGGCAATGCGGAGACCAGCTGGCCTGGCAGCAGACCAAGTGGGACCAACAACGAGAGAGCAGTCCTGAGCTACTATCTGCCTCAAAGGTAGACACAAAATGCTGGAGTAACTCAGCAGGACGGGCAGCATCTCTCAGAAGAAGGAATGGGTGATGTTTCAGGTCAAATGGGTGACTCTGTCTTCCAGTCTGAAGAAGAGTCTCAGCCCAAAATGTCACCCATTCCTTCTCTCCAGAGATGTTGCCTGTCCCGCTGAGTTACTCCAACATTTTTGGTGTAAACCAGCATCTGCTGTTCCTTCCTACGCATACTATCTACCTCAATGGAGACCCTCGGACTATCTTTGATCAGACTTTACCTTGCACTAAATGTTATGCTCATTATTCTCTTTATCATGTATCTGTACACTGTGGATGGCTCGATTGTAATCATGTATTGTCTTTCCGATGACTGCCTTGCACACAACAAAAAGCTTTTCACTCTACCTCGGCACACGTGACAATAAACTAAACTCAAACTCTTTCCCAAGGCACATGGGAGTAGGTGATGGGCTTTGTTGGGTACAGCACTTGCATCGTGTTACCTGGAGCTTTGTGAGCACCTCTGGTCTCCTTGTTTAAAGACGTTTGTTTAAACATTGAGAGCTGCTCTGAGAAGGATTACTAGACTGACACCCAGAAAACGTGATGGGCCAACTACAACTATGATATAACTCTCTCTGTCCAACCTGTTCTTATAAAACAACCCACCTTTTCCAGGTATCCATTGAACACATCACCTGTCCCCCTGGGCCTCTGCAAATAATCCCACTTGGTTCTGATGACTGCCTGACGGATCGCTACACTTGTTTACTGCTTTCATTTCCTGGGAAGCCCTTGCTCTAACCGCACTGTCACCCGAGAACATGCAAATAACTGCACTGACCAACACTTAGCAGCTGACTTGTTAATTCCTGCTCTCATTAAAGGTCTGAAGAAGGGTTTCATTCCTGCTCTCATCAGTCTGAAGAAGGGTTTCGGCCCGAAGCGTTGCCTGTTTCCTTCGCTCCATAGATGCTGCTGCAGCCGCTGAGTTTCTCCAGCATTTTTGTGTACCTTCGATTTTCCAGCATCTGCAGTTCCTTCTTTAACTCATTAAAGGTCCTATTGCCCAATTGAATAGGTGTCTCTCACAACAGGATCTGCAAATCCAGACTTGCAGGAAATTGAGTAAAGGTAAAAGTGGTACCGTGAGAATCTTAATGCGAGAAAAGCGGAAATGCAGGAGAGAGTAGTAAGTGAGAGTTCCCTCTCACTTCTCAAACTTGGATCACTAACACCAACGTCTTGAATAAGCCACCGTTTACTCAGTTTCAACACTTGAAGGCGAATATTTCCTCTTCAGGCCCCACCATCCCCCGCTGCCTCCCCTCCCTTACCCCCCTCTCCCACTCCCCTCCCCCTCCAGCCCCCATTTCTCAAATCCCCCCTGCCGCCCAACCCCCTCTCAACAGCCAGCCCCCCCCCCTGCCGCCCAACCCTCCTCTCAACAGCCCCCCCTTGCCGCCCAACCCCCCCTCTCCACAACCCCCCTCTTCTCTGCCGCCCAACCCCTCACAACAGCCCCCCGCCCAACCGCCCCTCTCAACACCCCCCCTCTCAGCAGTCCCCCCTGCCGCCTAACCACTCCGCTCAACAGCCCCCCCCCCTCTCCCCTCTCTCCTCTCCCCTCTCCCCTCTCTCTGGGGCAAGTTTATGCTGAAGTAGACTTGTGACCACTTGTCCAAGCCTGGCCGCTGGTTCTCATCACTCCACAGTGAGACCACAGACATTCATTACCAACCAAAAATCACCTACTTCCTCATCGGAGGATGATTGCTTAATCCTGTTCAGAAAAACAAGGTGCTGGAGGAACTCAGCGGTTCGGGCAACATCTGTGGATGGGTTTGGACAGATGACGTTTCGGGTCGGGACCTTTCTTCAGATGCTGGCTGAGTTTCTCCAGAACTTTGTTTTTTTCTTGGCTCAAGTTCCCAGCATCTACAGTTCAATGTGTATCCACCTTAATCCCGACCTCACTCCCCCAAGGTAACACCGCCCTCTCATTCCATCCCATCCCCCCTCAGATTGGGATTGTCCACCACAAATCCCTCTCCTGCTCCAAATTCACTGCAGGATCACCCCTCACCCCCCCCCCCCCCCCACCCCACCATCCCTCCGCAACACTTTGCTTCTCCAGGGTCCGGTTGCCCCATCACCCCATCCTCAGAGACTAGTTGACCCCATCCCCTTCCCTCTTCTGGTATCCAGTTGACTCCACTCGGCCCATCCAGAGAGACCAGTTGTCAGAGTCACACAACATGATAACAGACCCTTCGGCCCAACTCGTCCATGCTGACCAAGATGCCCCATTCTGGCCAGTCCCATCTACAAATGCCATCTTCCCCGTCCCCACCTTTCTCAGGTCGGCGATGAAGGTGATGAGGCTGCCGTCGCTCTTCTTGAACTCGATGCTGATGGAGTCGGTGTCCGTGTCGGCTTCCAGCGTCTCCTCGCCGATCTGTCCGTCGGGCAGCCGGACGCGGACCCTGAGCCCGGCCACCAGCGCCCCGGCGGGCGGCGTTCCGGCCAGCCACACTGCGGCCAGCAGTAGCAGCAGTAGCGGCGGCAGCGGCAGCGACGGCCGGAGGCGGCGGACACACACCCAGCCCGGCTGCAGCACGGCGGGCATCGCGGCTCCCTCCCGCTTCACCAACTCTGTCCCTGTCCCACTCCCCCGCAAGCCCCGGCGGAGCCCGGCGTCATTCCTCCCCCCCCCCTCGCCCGCAGCCCAGCCGCTCTCCCCGGCTCCGCTCTCAAACTGTCCCACTCCCAGCCCAGACTTCTCCCAACTTCTCCTCCCGGCATGTCCCGTCACTTCCTGCAGCTCCGCCCGCCCGTGGCAGGAGCACAGAGGGGTTGACATGCAGAGCGAGAGAGGAGAGCATGCAGAGAGAGGGGAGCCTTCAGAGAGAGGGGAGCCTGCAGAGAGAGGGGAGCCTTCAGAGAGAGGGGAGCTTTCAGAGAGAGGGGAGCCTTCAGAGAGAGGGGAGCCTGCAGAGACAGGGGAGCCTTCAGAGAGAGGGGAGCCTGCAGAGAGAGGGAGCCTGCAGAGAGAGGGGAGCCTGCAGAGAGAGGGGAGCCTGCAGAGAGAGGAGAGCCTTCAGAGAGAGGAGAGCCTTCAGAGAGAGGGGAGCACATCGCCCAGCGCAGGGCACCCAGCTCCCTGCAGCAGCAGCAGCCAACCCCATCATCACCCCCCACCGCACGATGCTGGAGGAAAATCCAGACAGAAACTAGCTGGTCCGCCAGCAACTGCGGGAAAAGCAATAGATAACGTTTCCAGTCTGTCACCCCTCTCAGAAGAGAGAGAGTCAGAGATTTAGCTCTTATGTCTAAAGGAATTAAGGGATATAAGGAAAAAGCAGGAACGGGGTACTGATTTTAGATGATCAGCCATGATCATATTGAATGGCGGTGCTGGCTCAAAGGTCGAATGGACTGCTCCTGCGCCTATTTTTCTACGTTTAATTGTCGTATGCACCAAAATGTAACAAGGACCTTCTAACTTGCAGCAGCAATAACAAGTCTGTAAACACAGTACCTTGTAGGTAACATAATAAACGAAAACAAGTTCAATAAGTTAAAAAACCCCAATATTAGTTAAATAAGTTTTAAAAATACAATATTAGTGCAAAACTAAAGGCATTCGTCCCTCGTGCAACCAAGGCAGTTAGTAGTTAATGGTTTAGTTGGTGCTTGTAGTGCTCAAGAGCATGATAGTTGTTTGGAGGAAGCTGTTCCTGAACCAGAAGACCTCAGTTTGCAGACCTTCTTTCCAATGGCAAGAGTGAAATTAGAGCGTGGCCAGGGTTGTGAGTGTACTGACTGCCTTTTTGAGACAACAACTCCTATAGATCCCTTCGATGGTGGGGAGGCATGTAAGGGGCAACATCCTCAACAGAAGGGCATCAGACTCAATGAAGAGGAAGCATCCCTTACACACTCAACCCCAATACATGGACACAACTTCCCCAGCCAACAATGGGCCATTATGGATCCACCCTTCCTTGGTCATCTGTTGCCGGCCCTGCCTTGTTCTGGGCTTTTCTTACCTTCAGTTCCCTCCCCTTTACATTCAGTGTGAAACATAGAAACATAGAAACATAGAAAATAGGTACAGGAGTAGGCCATTCGGCCCTTCGAGCCTGCACCACCATTTGATATGATCATGGCTGATCATCCAACTCGGTATCCCATCCCTGCCTTCTCTCCATACCCCCTGATCCTTTTAGCCACAAGGGCCACATCTAACTCCCTCTTAAATATAGCCAATGAACTGGCCTCAACTACCTTCTGTGACAGAGAATTCCACAGATTCACAACTCTCTGTGTAAAAAACGATTTCCTCATCTCGGTCCTAAAAGTCTTCCCTCTTATCCTTAAACTGTGACCCCTAGTTCTGGACATCCCCAACATCGGGAATAATCTTCCTGCATCTAGCCTGTCCAACCCCTTAAGAATTTTGTAAGTTTCTATAAGATCCCCCCTCAGTCTTCTGAATTCCAACGTGTACAAGCCGAGTCTATCCAGTCTTTCCTCATATGAAAGTCCTGCCATCCCAGGAATCAGTCTGGTGAACCTTCTCTGTACTCCCTCTATGGCAAGAATGTCTTTCCTCAGATTAGGAGACCAAAACTGTACGCAATACTCCAGGTGTGGTCTCACCAAGACCATGTACAACTGCAGTAGAACCTCCCTGCTCTTATACTCAAATCCTTTTGCTATGAATGCTAACATACCATTTGCTTTCTTCACTGCCTGCTGCACCTGCATTCCTACTTTCAATGACTGGTGTACCATGACACCCAGGTCTCGTTGCATCTCCCCTTTTCCTAATCGGCCACCATTCAGATAATAGTCTACTTTCCTGTTTTTGCCACCAAAGTGGATAACCTCACATTTATCCACATTATACTGCATCTGCCATGCCTTTGCCAACTCACCCAACCTATCCAAGTCACCTTGCAGCCTCCTAGCATCTTCCTCACATCTAACACTGCCCCCCAGCTTCGTGTCATCTGCAAACTTGGAGATGTTGCATTCAATTCCCTCATCCAGATCATTAATATATATTGTAAATAGCTGGGGTCCCAGCACTGAGCCTTGCGGTACCCCACTAGTCACTGCCTGCCATTCTGAAAAGGACCCGTTTACTCCTACTCTTTGCTTCCTGTCTGCCAGCCAGTTCTCTATCCACATCAATACTGAACCCCCAATACCATGTGCTTTAAGTTTGTATGCTAATCTCTTATGTGGGACCTTGTCGAAAGCCTTCTGAAAGTCCAGATATAACACATCCACTGGTTCTCCCTTATCCACTCTACTAGTCACATCCTCGAAAAATTCTATAAGATTCGTCAGACATGATTTACCTTTCATAAATCCATGCTGACTTTGTCCAATGAACTCACCACTTTCCAAATGTGCTGCTATCCCATCTTTAATAACTGACTCCAGAATTTTCCCCACCACCGATGTTAGACTAACTGGTCTGTAATTCCGCGTTTTCTCTCTCCCTCCCTTTTTAAAAAGTGGGGTTACATTAGGTACCCTCCAGTCCTCAGGAACTACTCCAGAATCTAAAGAGTTTTGAAAAATGATCACTAATGCATCCACTATTTCTGCGGCTACTTCCTTAAGTACTCTGGGATGCAACTTATCCGGCCCTGGGGATTTATCGGCCTTTAATCCATTCAATTTACCTAACACCACTTCCCGGCTAACCTGGATTTCACTCAGTTCCTCCATCTCATTTAACCCCCGGTCCCTTGCTATTTCCGGCAGATTATTTATGTCTTCCAGAAGGGTCCAGATCCAAAAGGTCACCCCATCCTTTTTCTCCGGAGATGCGGCCTGAAATTTGTGTCTAGCATTGGCTCAATGACGCTGATACACATTAATATTCTTTTTCTACACAGATCATGGGGTTGGCTCACTGACAAAATGGCCACTTGTTTCCAATCTTTCATTGGGCACCAACAAACTCCGCACAGGCCACCTGCACTAATGAGTCTTAATGGATTGGTAACATTCCCATCTCAGATAGTCCCATAGATAGACACAAAAAGTTGGAGTAACTCAGCGGGACAGGCAGCATCTCTGGAAAGACGGATCATCTCTGGATACAGCGTGGAAACAGGCCCTTCGGCCCACCGAGACTGCACCAACCAGCGATCCCCAGACATTAATGCTATCCTACACACACTAGGGAAAATTTTACACTTATACCAATCCAATTAATCTACAAACCTGTACGTCTTTGGAGTGTGGGACGAAACCGAAGATCTCGGAGAAAACCCACGCGGTCACGGGGAGAACGTACAAACTCTGTACAGACATCACCTGTAGTCGGGATCGAACCCGGGTCTCCGGTGCTGAAAGCGCTGCAACTCCACCGCTGCGCCACCGTGCCAGGGTGTGAAAGGGAGAACGGGAAAGTGGACAATCTAGGATTCTGGCAATGAGGTTTAAATAGAGAGTAAGATTTTAAAGGCTGAGGAATGAGAAGTGAGGAATTTCAGCTGCATAGTTAGACTGGTACATTGGGATCGCTCTCCTTGAACCAAAGAGT
Organism: Malacoraja senta; assembly: GCA_038087875.1. Classification (NCBI taxonomy): domain Eukaryota; kingdom Metazoa; phylum Chordata; class Chondrichthyes; order Rajiformes; family Rajidae; genus Malacoraja; species Malacoraja senta. The sequence continues at coordinate 15,384,759 of CM075988.1, forward strand.
GTTCAAATCCTTGGTGGGGCCTGGAGATGAGAAATGCATGAACAAAGAGTTTACCGACAGATGTCATGGAAATGGAAACAGCTGTGATGAAGGAAATCTAACATCAAGCGCTCAGCTTAAAATAAAAATGCTTCCAAGCATAACATATTATGATGTATGTAGTTTGGAGATTAACCTTATAAAGTTGGGGAAGGAAAGTAAATAGTTTGGGGTGAGTGCCAGTATTTCAAGTGTCAAGAGTGTTTTATTGTCATATGTCCCAGACAGAACAGTGAAATTCTTACTTGCTTCACACAACAGAATATGTAAACATAGTATACTGTAAACAATATAATAAACGAGAACAAAGGGTTCTCCTGATGCCGGGGTACCATCACCCGGCGTGAACGGCCTGGAACATCGGGCATCCGTAGCGGCGACTGTGGAGGCCTAAATAAGCCCGGCTATGGGTGGACTTGGGGATGGGGACTGGACTTTGTGCCTTCCCCCACAGTGGGAACCATTGTGGGGGGATAATGTTAAACTTCTTCTTTAATGCTATGTTGTATTTTCATTAGTGTGCTGCAAGGACATCTGAATTTCCTCTGAATAAGGGGATTAATAAAGTATTTGTTATTATTATAATATATTGTATTATATATATACTGTATATACTGTATATATACTTACTATACTCTATACACACATACATACACATAAAAGAAAAACCACAAACAATAATAGTGCTAAAAGGCTAAAACCAATCCCCCAAAGCTCATGTAGTTCAGAGCATATTTGGAGGTTATAGTGTTTAATAGCCTGATGGCTGTAGGGAAGAAGCTGAACCTGGACGTTACAGCTTTCGGGCTCCTATTTTTTCGTCCCGATGGCAGGAGTGAAATGACTGGGCTGGCAGGAGGGGAATCCGTGGCGGGGGATGGGGAGTACAGTGTGGTGGAGGGGTAATATAGGCAATACAGCCAGTTTGCTGAAACAATTTAGACTTTGTTAAAAACATCTGCTTCCTGTTAAATGTTTGGAAGAAACATATATTTTCCTGAACACCATTCACTACATCTCTCTTAGGTCAACAACTGCACTCGTGAAACTGGATTATGCTGCATACATTCTCTGTTCCCAGCTAAAGGATCTGCCATATGACTGTCCTATGAATCCACAATCCTCACAAACCTCTGCTGCCTTGTATATCTCCAGTTGAAACTAATAACCTGTAGCCAAATCCAGACTGGGTCTAATCCCAATAAACTATTACTTTTACATCCCAAATATATTTTCTTTGGAAGAACTGTTCTGCTCTATCATGGTGACATCTCAGTACATACGTGGCACTTCCACTTTGTATATAAATACTTAACATCATGTCACCCATCTGAGACTAACTGCTACATTTTGCTGAATACCCCAGTACCAATCCACATTACTTTATATGTAATGGATATTAGATTATATTGCATTCAAAGATTGACACTGAATTCAATTTAACTCTTTAGACTTTAGAGATAGTGTGAAAACAGGCTCTTTCGCCCACCAGCGATCACCCTGCACACTAACCTACTCAAA
>CM075988.1:15386518-15415637 GCA_038087875.1 Malacoraja senta
ACCTGAGAGAACGTTAACCTTTGTGCATGAAAGCCTGAGTGAATCATGGAGTCTTGAGTTTCCTAGTAGGTGGGTGAGGGGGCAGGGTTGTGTGAGAAGGAACAAGGAGGTTGGAAGGTGCCATCCTACTGCATGGTTTGGGATGGTGCAGAGCCGATGACTGAGAGCAGACACACCTCTCTACTTGCCAGCAAAGGATTATATTAATCGTGTGGAGAGCTACAGCACCTAGTGAACTAATCTGGTTTGTGCTTGCAACACGAAGTGGAGCAGAACTCTTTGAGTAAAGCAGGGTAATCCAGTGTTGGAATGTGGTGCCCGAGGCCTTCCTGTTGAGCACAAGATGTGGGAGGCCCAGTTACCGTTACAGTCACCAGCGGCCAGGCCAGATATGACCGGGGCTGTTGCCGGGCAGAATTGCCAATGCATTCGCTTTGATCTTCTTGGCTCACTCCCAACACGGCTGGGTCCAGCCAGTGAGCAAGGACACATGGGAGTTTTGGACTCGGCCTAGCGGGATTAGTGTGCTTGATGCCGTGGGCTCGGAGCTCTGTGTTACTGTAATTATGGCACCATGCTGGCAGGATTACCTCACAGTGGCTGGCTTAGTTGGCAGCAGCAATCAGCTCAGGTCACCCCTAGGGATAGGGGTGCAAGGGGCGATACCTAATGCCTCCCCTCTCCACCCACCGACCCTCTGACCCAGAATCTTGCCACGGAGCTCTCATAAGTTCATCAGGAGCAGAATTCGGCCCATCAAGTCTACTCCGCCATTCAATCATGGCTGATCTCTATTTCCCTCTCAAGCCCATTCTCCTGCCATAACCCCTGACACCCTCTTGACAGACAGGTAAAAAAAAGGGAACGGAGCGATTCATTTCTTTACGTCTCACAAAATATTAGGTGAATTTCGGAAAATAAACAAGTGAAAATGCTGATGAAGGGTCTCGACCCGAAATGTCACCTATTCCTTTTCTCCAGAGAAGCTGCCTGACCCACTGAGTTACTCTAGCATTTTGTATCTGCATTCAATGTAACAAGCATCTGCAGTTCCTTCCCACACAAGTGGAAATAATATCTTTAATATCACAATAAAAAATATTATATTAGGAGTAGAATGTATAGGAAGGAACTGCAGATGCTGGTTTATACTGAAGATAGACATAAAGTGCTGGAGTGACTCAGTGGGTCAGGCAGCAGCACTGGAACAAAAGGAAATAGCTTCTCGGCCTTATATTACGAACCGGTTTTGTGAATGGAAGGCTAACAGCTGGGTACAGTGATCGGTCGATCGCAGTAACTCCAATGCGCAATGAGACTACATGGATTTCCAGAGATTAGGTTGCGTCCTGTAAGGCTGGCACAATGGTTTGAGGAAACATCTGATGTAGTCTGTGGAGGTAGCCAAGGGAATGCCCATGGATGGTGTTTACATGGACTTACAGAAGGCACTTCGCAAAGTTCCACTGAAGAGACTTAACAGCAAAGGGGAAGCATAGAATTGGAGGTAGTTTCGTTTTTAGTTTAGTTTCGAGATACAGCACAGAAACAGGCCCTTCGACCTGCCGAATCCGTGCCGGCCAGTGATCCCCACACACTAGAACTATTCTGCACACTATGGACAATTTACAATCTTTACCAAAGCCAATTAACCTACAAACCTGTACATCTTTGGAGTGTGGGAAGGAATCGGAGCATCCAGAGAAAACCCATGCGGTCACAGGGCGAACGGACAAACTCTGTACAGACAGCATCGGTAATCAGGGTGGACCTGGGTCTCTGGCGCTGTAAGGCAGCAGCTCTACCGCTGCATCACCATGCTGCCCCTTATGAATCTGCAAGTTTCTTGTCCTATGTAGGGAATTGGTGGGAGGTGGAAGAGACGATGGAGAAAAAAGGGACTTGTTCAAATTGGAAAAAGGTACCGGGTTATAATTCTGGGTTGTCGGCGTGGACTCGGTGGGCCGAGGTCTGTTTCCATACGGTATCTCTGAACTAAACTAAGTGCAGTTAGACTTTAGACATACAGCAAAGAAACAGGCCCTTCGGCCCATCGTGTCCATGCCGACCAACGATCACCCTGTACACTAGCAGTATCCTGCACACTAGGGACAATTTACAATTATACCAAATCCAATTAACCTACACACCTGTATGATTTTGGAGCGGGGGCGGAAACCGAAGCACCTGGAAAAACCCCCACACATTCATGGGGAGAACATACAGACTTCATACAGAGAGTACCCATAGTCAGGTTCGAACCTGGGTCTCTGGCGCTGTAAGGCAGCAGCTCTACCGCTGAGCCACCATGCCGCCCTTATTATACTGCAGCTAGATGCATGGAACACACTGCACATACCATGTTGGCATGCGAGATAGAAGGGGAAGTAGCAACTCTACACACCAAGGTGCACACCAGCACGAAGGCTGCGAATAAAGTGCAGCGTGTGGAACAAGTAAGTAGAGGCACTTCAATAAAATCGGTCGCATCCTGAGCTTGGCCCTCGGGTGTTGTCAGTCAGTAACCAGGAACATGCAGTGATTGGGGACTGGGAGGGGAATGGGAAGGGGTGGGGAGCAGAAGAGGGAGAGCCAGGATAGAATAAGGAGGTGAAGGATGAGGAGAGAACGGATGGAGAGGAGAGGAGAGAAGGCAGAAAGGTGGAATGGGAATGAAGAGAAAAGAATGGAAGAAACTAGAGGGAAGGAGGGGTGAGGTATGATGGAGTCAAAGGCAAGTTTAGGAACTGTAGTCGGAGCAGCTAAGTATTTGGAAAAATAATAAAAACTGGTGTGAAATAAAATGCCATGGCCGTTTTTCTTCTAGAGTTTCGCAAAGACTCATTTGCCGCGAACTTCAATGCTACAAAATTTTAATCCAATCTTAATTTGACTGCAACGTGTATAATTAACACCACCAGCCTGCAGTTTGAGATCACAGCTGCCCTCAGGTGGCCAACCGCGGAACAGCAACATTCTGCCGCAGCGAGAAATCCATAGTGTAACATAATAACATTTCCATGGTTTGGTTTAGCGACGAAACAACCTAGAAATCTGATATGTTGCATGGAAGTTAGATTTAGCATAAGGACATACACTGCACTTAGTTTCTTCCGCCATATCAGGTCTTCCCTCGTCCAAACAAGGGCTTAACCCTGTTGAAAATTGATAACATGTTTTTCATTTCTATTTTAGGAGTAGTGAATATTTGGGTGGGCCTGATCGAAGTATGTTTCTATAACTGAACCACACAAGAAAAGAAAAATGTGTGCACTTGGTTTCTGCGGGAGAGCAGCTAATACTTCATTTAAACCAGTTAGATAAATATGTCCGAGAGGAAGAACAACGTTTAGTGAGATATCAAAGAAATGCCACAATTAGTTTTCAATGACAACGCAATCATATTTTTTGAACACTTTGGTGGAATGGGATAAACTTTCCTTGGTTGTTTATCTTGGATAAAGTTTGAAGACAAACCCTGGCCCTGGGATCAACGTGAAAACTGCACATTTAGCTTTTAAACATCCATTAAATATGACAAATGTGAAGACTTCAATAAATATTGTGCAGGGAAACTGCAAAGGCAGCATTTCTAAAAAAAATGTAATCGCAGTCTGCAATGAATGTAGGAGGGTTCCTAAAGCAAGGGAGTGAATGTTGTACGACCTTATACATAACAATACTGTTGATTAAATGGCGGTTTTACTTTGGTGTTGACTAGAAATTGTTGTCATAAGGTCATAAGTGATAGCAGTAGAATTAGTCCATTCGGCCCATCAAGTCTATTCTGCCATTCAATCATGGCTGATCTATCTCTCCCTCCTAACCCCATTTTTCGGCCTTCTCCCCATAACCTCTGACACTCGTACTAATCAAGAATCTATATGTCTCTGCCTTAAAAATATCCCCTGACTTGGCCTCTACAGCCATTTGTGGCAAAGGATTCCACAGATTCACCACGCTCTGACAAAATAAATTTCTCCTCATTTCCTTCCTAAAAGAACATCCTTTAATTCTAAGGATTATGACCTCTAGTCCTAGATGCTCCCACTAGTGAAACATCCTCTCCACATCCACTCTATCCAAGCCTTTCACTATTCTGCATGTTTCAACGAGGTCCCCCTCATTCTTCTAAACTCCAGCGAGTACAGGCTCTGTGCTGCAAAACGCTCATCATAGGTTAACCGACTAATTCCTGGGATCATTCTTGAAAACCTCCTCTGGACCCTCTCCAGAGCCAGCACATCCTTCCTCAGATATGGTGCCCAAAATTGCTCACAATATTCCAAATGCAGCCTTACCAGCGCCTTATAGAGCCTCAGCATTACATCCCTGTTTTTGTGTACAAGCCCTCTTGAAATTAATATTTGTCAAATACCACCAGCAGTTTCAGAAGATAATACAGCAGATGAATTGAAAGCCTGTATTAAAGCTGTATATAGTTTGGAAAATGTTAAAGGATGATACTTGGAAATCAATATGTTAGCCCATTTTCCATATGCAAGTTTGCTTTGGGTTTACCCAAATTAAGAAATGGGGAAATTAAACACAAAGACTCAGCAGGAATGATGTCAGTGAAAACCGCAGGCTGATTTGTTGCATCACTTCATCATTTGATGCAAGCTGTTTTCCCCTTCGACACTATTTGAATTACCAATGCTTGTGTAAATGAGCAACTTTATGAAGCAAACATGAAGCAACGCTGGCTATGAATAAAGCTTCCCTGACAACATATCTGATGTCAGTGTGATAGCTTTTGACAGTGTGATAGACATTCATGAATCTGTAATTTCCCTGTTCAGTGTTTAAACTCTCTGTCACCAAGAGCAGTAAGACGCAAGAACAATCATAGATAGACACAAAAAGCTGGAGTAACTCAGCGGGCCTGGCAGCATCTCTGGAGAGAAGGTATGGGTGATGTTTTAGAAACATAGAAAATAGGTGCAGGAGTAGGCCATTCGGCCCTTCGAGCCTGCACCGCCATTCAATATGATCATGGCTGATCATCCAACTCCGTATCCCATCCCTGCCTTCTCTCCATACCCCCTGATCCCTTTAGCCACAAGGGCCACATCTAACTCCCTCTTAAATATAGCCAATGAACTGGCCTCAACTACCTTCTGTGGCAGAGAATTCCACAGATTCACCACTCTCTGTGTAAAAAATGATTTCCTCATCTCGGTCCTAAAAGTCTTCCCTCTTATCCTTAAACTGTGACCCCTAGTTCTGGACTTCCCCAACATCGGGAATAATCTTCCTGCATCTAGCCTGTCCAACCCTTTAAGAATTTTGTAAGTTTCTATAAGATCCCCCCTCAGTCTTCTGAATTCCAACGTGTACAAGCCGAGTCTATCCAGTCTTTCCTCATATGAAAGTCCTGCCATCCCAGGAATCAGTCTGGTGAACCTTCTCTGTACTCCCTCTATGGCAAGAATGTCTTTCCTCAGATTAGGAGACCAAAACTGTACGCAATACGCCAGGTGTGGTCTCACCAAGACCCTGTAAAACTGCAGTAGAACCTCCCTGCTCTTATACTCAAATCCTTTTGCTATGAATCTAAGTCTGAAGAAGGGTCTCGACCAAAAACGTCACCCATTCCTTCTCTCCAGAGATGCTGCCTGTCCCGCTGAGTTACTCCAGGTTTTTGTGTCTATCTTCAGTTTAAACCGGCATCTGCAGTTCCTTTTAGCACAAGAACAATCATAGAGTCTTAGAACACGGAAACGGGCTCTTTGGCCCATTTTTGTCAGTTTGGGAAAACACCTTCAGCCCACATGATGCCAAGACCAACTTTTATCTACCTACACATAATCCATATTCACCCATATTCAAGTGGCTCTCTAGAAGTCTCTTAATTGCCCCAATCACATCTGTCTCAGCTGCACTCCTTGCAGTGTGTTCCAGGCACACACCACCTTCTGTTAAGTCTGCCTGCTCATCTCCTTTAACACTGAAATGAATTAAATTTACACATTCTACACACCTACTTAAAATTAATATTCATTATATTGAATATAATTTTAGTACACATTTTTATTTTTAGGTTGTATTTTTTAATTAGTAAATTAACTTACACTACAGAAATGTAACCTACTATATAATATTAATGGAATAGGTATATTCCACTGGGTGGCGCCAACAGTATGTCTCTTCCATTTTGCTCATTGTTGATTTTTAGTCTGTAGTTAAATGTTGTTTTAGTGTATCTTTAGTTGGTATTATGCAGGGGGTGGAGGGGGTAACTTTTTTAAGCTCTTTTCTTGACGGAGATGCAACTTTTTCCTTACCATATCGTATCTCCGTGTGCACTGCGGCCGAACATGGTGGAGCTGGAGGCCTCTTGCTGGGGATCAACCTTGGGAGCTCCAACCGCGGGAGCCAGCGGACTTTAACATCGTGGAGCTCGCGGTCCCTGGTTAGAGACCGACTTCGGGAGCTCCAACCACGGGAGCTTCTACCGCCCCGATCACGGGAGCTTCGACCGTTCCGATGTGGGAGCTTCAATCGTCGGCTGCGGGAGCTTCAATCGCCCTGACTGCAGATGGTTCGACTCCCCCAACCCCGGGAGAAAAAGGAGGAAGGAAGATAAGACTTTATTGCCTTCCATCCCAGCGAGGAATGTGGAGGAGCCGCTGTGGTAGATGTTTATGTAAACATTGTATGTGGTTGTGTATTTTGTTGCTTTTTTGGTATGACTGTATGGCAAATCAAATTCCTCCTATGATTTACACACTTGTTTTGTTTTCATACTTGGCTGATAAAATCAATTACAATTATATTTAAGTTACATTTTATTTCATTTACAAGGACCATTATAAAACCCAACTGCATGGAAATAAATACAAATATCATAATTTTCAGCATAATATCCCGACTAATGACAGGTATAGCTGCTGGTTAAATACAAAGCACAAAATTGCACGTAATACTCATCAGGTCAAGCAGCATGCTAGAGAGGGGCATGGAGTTCATGTTTCAAGTTGATGACCTTTCGTGAACATGGACTAAAATGAGAAATGCTTGTCTTTGACTGAGTTTAAGGTAGGGAGTGAGGGGGGGGGGGGAGGGGGCAGGAGAGGGAGGAATGAACAGAAGGATACGACTGTGATTGAGGGAAAAGCAGGAGAGTTTCGAGATGCAGCATTGAGACAGGCACTTCAGCCCACCGAGTCCACACCGACCATCGATCTTCCATACACTATCCTGCCCTAGTTTCAACCTGAAACATTAACCATTTCTCCCCCCCCCCCACCCCCCCCACACTATGCTGCTCAACCTGCTGTTACTCCAGTGATTGGTTGCTGTTTTTACAGATGTCAAATTTTCCATAAATTGCAGGATACACAAAATCACCCGATATTTCAGCCATATTTCCGCAGTATTGCAATGAGTGGCATCAATATCACACAAGACAGACAGGACCGAACAATTACTAGAGGAGGTGAAAGAGAGGAAATTTGTTCTGCTGTACATATATGTACATATGTTGGACTTCTGAATTTAATCATATTATGGAGCTCGTTTGTTTGTGTGGCTTTGCATAAGTCAGGTGACGGGGACGACCTGTATTGTGAAGGTCAACGTGAACTTGAGGAACAGTTCTTGACCTTTGCACTCTTCTGAAATTACCATGGAGATCAACAACTTCAGGCAATAATGTTGCAGTCGCCATTTACATCTCTTCTACTCAAAGTTTAGCTACTTCTTTTAGCGACTGCAATCCCTAATCCACTCATCATTTCTCATGTATTGCTGTTGCCTGAAGTGATACGTGTGTTTCTGTAAACGGATGCCAACTCACCCGCTAAATACTGAGCTCCTGGATCACTATGAAGATAGACACAAAATGTTGGAGTAACTCAGCGGGTTAGGCAGCATCTCTGGAGAGAAGGAATAGGTGGCGTTTCAGGTCAGAACCCTTCTCCAAACTAAAAGATAAGGCCAGAAAAAAACAGGGCCGGCAAGAGATGACCTCAGGAAGGGTGGAGTCTGAAGAAGGGTCCCCTCACGAAACATCACCTATCCATGTTCTCCAGAGATGAATTACTCTGGCACTTTGTGTCCTTTTTAAACAGATTTCTGAGAAATTCATCTCATGTCCCTCCATTAACGTTCTAGATCTTTCCACAGACAAGACCCCAATAATCCAACAGCTGAATGTTGAGAAACTCTGAGGGTTTGGCCTCGGACTCACTCATTAGTCTAGAACTGGGTCCAGGGAACAAGAATGGTGTGGGCCGGAGCCAGGGTGTGGGGTCAGGAACACAAGGGGCTGGGAATGTGGGTAGGTTTGTGTGGGGGACCAGACTGTATGTATACTTCCTGCTCCCTTTAAACTGACACGGAAACAATTGTTTCACCATTGTGTGACATGCACAAATAGTGAACTAAATGTGGGACTGCATATTAAAAGAATAACATCCAATAATCTGGGGGAAAAAAACCCTAAATCCGGAATCACCAAAGTCCCCAGGCTGCCGGATTATCGGAGTTCTAGCGCACAGTGCAAAGCTTTGGCAAGGTCACAAATCACGTATGGCCCATCCATGGGCTTGAGTAGCAAGGGCAGGTCACCAGGGAGAAATGAGTTGATACCATAGGGCTTAGAGCAGTAGGAAGAAGGACCCTGACCTGAACCATCACCTATCCATGTTCCAGGGATGCTGCTGCCTGACCCGCTGGGTTCCTCCAGCACTTTGTGTCTCTTTGTTTCTAAATCAGCGTTTATGGAACGAGTTGCCAGAGGAGGTGGTTGATGCAGGTTAAAAAACATCTGGGCAAGTACATGGGTAGGACAGGTTTAGAGTGGTATGGGCCTAACACAGGCAGGTGGGTCTAAGTGCAGATGGGACACGTTGGTTGATGTGGGCAAGTTGGGCAAAAGGGCCTGTTTCCGTGCTGCAGGTCCCTTGTTTCTACAAAGAGGGTACAGCACAGCAACAGGCCCTTCAGCCCATCATGTCCATGCCAAACATGATGGCAGGTTAAACTAACCTCCTCCGCCTAGATGTGATCCACAACACTCTATTCTCCGCATATCCATGTGCCTATCTGAAAGTTGTAGTTGCAGAAGATCGGCCATGTCTTACTGAATGTCAGAGTAGGCCCGTACATATAAATTTAATGGATCTGCTCCGTATTCACATATACGTTTCTGTGGCTTAAAAACTGGATATGGAGCTAACCAGTGTAAAATCTCAATGTAGATTTAGCAAGTCCTCAATTAAAAAATATACATATTTATTCATCCTTTTTACCAGAGCAAGCAAGAGAGAGAAGATAGGATGTCGCACGACCCACCCCCACCCTACTCATGCATTAGCTGGAGCGGTGACAGAAAGATAATTCCCTCCCTGACACTGATCGGGGACACCCACTGAGACAAGGAACAAGGAACACTTCAGGCTATGTAACCGTATCTGACATGGGGTAAAACTGATGGAAATCCTCATCTTCCTCGTCGGTATCCTGGAAAAAAAAACACAAGAACAATAAAACTACTATCTGCCTCAGTAGAGGCCCTTGGACTACCTTTGACCGGACTTTACTGGCTTTATCCGGCACTAAGCGTTCCCTTATCATGTAACCGTACACTGTGAATGGCTCGAATGTAACCATGTACAATCTTTCCGCTCACTGGTTAGCACGCAACAAAATCTTTTCACTGTACCTCGCTACACATGACAATAAATTAAATTAAATTAAATTAAATCATCTGGAAAATTGCCAGTGAAAGGTGCTGGTACACCCACCACAGGTATGAAACAGGGTGATACAAGGCTTGCTCCATGCTGCTCCAGCAAACAATCCCCGAGCAGTGTAGGGCACAGGTTGGCCACAGGGTGGCAGGGTGGTTCAGCAGATGGTAGTACCACCCGTCAATGTGGAGTTTGCACGTTCTCCCCGTCACCGCGAGTGTCTTCCCTCCCGGGGCCCTGTCTCCACATCCCAATGGTAAACTGGCCACTATAAATTACCACTGGTTTAGGTAGGTGGTAGGAAAATCAGAGTGTGGTGAATAGGATGCTAGGAAATCAATGGAGACATGGGATTGCTCTCAACACGACAGTGATGCAATGGGCTGAATGGCCTTCTTCTATGAGGAATGCCAACAAAGGACTATATATCTGATCCAGTCAACTCTCTCTTTACCGACACTCTTGAAACTATGCTTTGAATACTAATAATGCACAGGGCTCCTCACAGTTCATACACTAACCTACCAATACAGGCCCAGACTCACTACAGCTAAAGAAATGTGGGATCGCAGCCTTGCCCTAGACTGTGTTGGTGTGGGTGACAATTCAGCCAAGCTTGCCTCTACACCACATGGCTTCCATCTCCTTCCCTGCACATCCTCGTGATGTTGGTGTGATGGGTTACGAGTTGCCATTGGATTGTGTTTGGATGCAGCGTTCCTTCATCTCTGCTCGTTGCCGTTGTCACCACAAACTAGCATCGAATTCAGCTACTGAGCAATGTTGGGCACAGGTTGACCACAGAGCAGTCCGAGGAACATCCGATGCACCAACCATGCCCTCTCTCCCATCTCCCCCGCACTTCCCCAGCCAGTTACCTTCCTGCTTCCTTTTACCTCCCCTCGCCCTCCTCTCTTTCATCTCACCCTCGACCCCTGCCCCCTCTCAGGGGCAATCCCGAATGGGAGGTGGGGGTGGGAGGGGGGGTGGGGGTGGGGTTGGTTTCTGGACGGTTCGTGCTGGCACCCACCTGCAAACAAGCAACGCATCGTCTGCAACAACCGCTCCTCAAACCATCATCAGAGGCATCACTGTCTCTGTAGAGGAAGATAGTTTCAGTTAGTGTTAGTAATTGGTAGCAAGAGCAAAATTAATTTCCTCAAAGTAATAAACTTAATATTTAAGGAAGAAAAGTAGCATTGGCATTGACCAAAGAGTAAATGAATCCCCTGTACATCTACACAGCACCAAGGGCAGGAGGGGTTTGGGTGGGAAGTTGCACTTTGGCAAGGAGTGTTGGGCATGTTCATGTGGAGGTCTCTGGAAAGGGAATGGTGTTTGGGAAGGGGAAGGGGTGTCAGGACAGTGGGATTTGCTGCTGTCTCCATGCCCAAATGGGCTTGAGATCATCTTAGATTTAGTGCCAACATCCTTGCACACTGGGGTCACTACAACATGGATGTGGAAAGGATGCTTCCATTAATGGGAGAGTCTAGAATCAGAGGCCATGCCCTCAGAATAAATGGACATAACTTTAGAAAGGAGATAAGAAGGAATTTATTTCATCAGAGGGCAGTGAATCTGTGGAATTCATTGCAACAGACGGCTGTGGAGGCCAAGTCAATGGATTTTTTTAAGGGGAAGATTGAGATATTCTTGATTAGTATGGGTGTCAGGGGTTATGTGGAGAAGGCAGGAGAATGGGGTTGAGAGGGAAAGATAGCTCAGGCATGATTGAATGGCAGATTGGATGGGCCAAATGGCCTAATCCTGCTCCTAAAACGCAAGAACAACACACAACCTAACAAAAGTGCCAGGGGTGACGAGAGAAGCCAGTTTGATTTTAAGGAGAAATGTTAGGATCTGATGTTGCTCGATGCGACACTGGCAACAGATTCAGAAGAGAATTGGATGAACGTGATGAACAGACACAGGTCAAATAGTGAGGAAACGACCAGGAGGCGATTAATTCATCACATCGATAAGAGAGCTGGAATGGCCTTAGTGGACCAAATGTCCTCTTTTGTTATTCGAAATATTATTCCCTTATCCTGTATCTGTACACTGTAAATGGCTCGATTGTAATCGTGCATTGTATTTCCGCCGGCTGGTTAGCACGCACCAAAAGCGTTTCACTGTACCTCGGTACACGTGACCATAAACTAACTGAACTGTCACCTGCGATTCTACGAACAACTGCTCTATTGTCTCCAAACCTTCCACTGAAACAGCCAGCTGGAAAATCAGCTACCGTTCTTATTTTTTAAACCAAAAATAGATTTATTCAATTATTCACGATACAATTTACAACACTAAACAATGCAAACAAACCCATCACCATAATACAACTAAAGCAAATATTGCTAAATGACTATTTCCCCATCCTTATTAAGGATGCAATCCACCCCCTGCGGTGCCCAGTGGTCCCGGAAATCCACCAGGGCTCCCGTGGACAGCGCGCAGTCCCTCTCTAGTACCACCCGGGCGTGGACTTAACCCCGGAAAAGGTGCAGGCAGCTGGCTCGAGTTGAGCCCTCTTCCGCCTGGAGCCTTGACTCGCAGATGGCCAGCTTGGCCAGGCCCAGGAGCAACCCAACCAGGACATCTTCAGCCCTACCCTCTCCCCTACCCACAGGGTGTCCAAAGATGAGGATAGTGGATGTGAAGTGCAGCCAGAAGGCACGGAGCAGCCCCTTCATGTATTGGAACAGGAGCTGCAACGTCACACACTCCATGTATACATGGAACACAGACTCATTGAGCCAGCAAAAGAGGCAGGCGGCTGGCGAGTTTGTGAACCGGGATAGATAGTTTGCATGGGACTCCTTGGTGTAGTACCCTCCACCCCAGATCCCCGAGACAGTGCAGTGTAGGACCTGTAGTGTAGTGTAGTGTAGTGTAGAGTAGTGTAGTGTAGTGTAGAGTAGTGTAGTGTAGAGTAGTGTAGAGTAGTGTAGTGTAGAGTAGTGTAGTGTAGTGTAGTGTAGTGTAGAGTAGTGTAGTGTAGAGTAGTGTAGTGTAGTGTAGAGTAGTGTAGTGTAGAGTAGTGTAGTGTAGTGTAGAGTAGTGTAGAGTAGTGTAGTGTAGAGTAGTGTAGTGTAGTGTAGAGTAGTGTAGTGTAGAGTAGTGTAGTGTAGAGTAGTGTAGTGTAGAGTAGTGTAGTGTAGCGTAGTGTAGTGTAGAGTAGTGTAGTGTAGAGTAGTGTAGTGTAGAGTAGTGTAGTGTAGTGTAGAGTAGTGTAGTGTAGTGTAGTGTAGAGTAGTGTAGTGTATAGTGTAGTGTAGTGTAGAGTAGTGTAGTGTAGAGTAGTGTAGTGTAGTGTAGAGTAGTGTAGTGTAGAGTAGTGTAGTGTAGAGTAGAGTAGTGTAGTGTAGTGTAGTGTAGAGTAGTGTAGTGTAGAGTAGTGTAGTGTAGAGTAGTGTAGAGTAGTGTAGTGTAGAGTAGTGTAGAGTAGTGTAGAGTAGTGTAGTGTAGAGTAGTGTAGTGTAGAGTAGAGTAGTGTAGTGTAGAGTAGTATAGTGTAGTGTAGAGTAGGGTAGAGTAGTGTAGTGTAGAGTGGTGTAGTGTAGAGTAGTGTAGAGTAGTGTAGTGTAGAGTAGTGTAGTGTAGTGTAATGTAGAGTAGTGTAGAGTAGTGTAGTGTAGTGTAGTGTAGTGTAGAGTAGTGTAGTGTAGTGTAGAGTAGTGTAGTGTAGAGTAGTGTAGAGTAGTGTAGTGTAGTGTAGAGTAGTGTAGAGTAGTGTAGAGTAGTGTAGTGTAGAGTAGTGTAGTGTAGAGTAGAGTAGTGTAGTGTAGAGTAGTATAGTGTAGTGTAGTGTAGAGTAGGGTAGAGTAGTGTAGTGTAGAGTAGTGTAGTGTAGTGTAGTGTAGAGTAGTGTAGTGTAGTGTAGTGTAGTGTAGAGTAGTGTAGTGTAGAGTAGTGTAGAGTAGTGTAGTGTAGTGTAGAGTAGTGTAGTGTAGAGTAGTGTAGTGTAGTGTAGTGTAGTGTAGTGTAGAGTAGTGTAGAGTAGTGTAGAGTAGAGTAGTGTAGTGTAGTGTAGTGTAGAGTAGTGTAGTGTAGTGTAGTGTAGTGTAGTGTAGGTTGTGTAGTGTAGAGTAGTGTAGTGTAGTGTAGTGTAGTGTAGAGTAGTGTAGTGTAGAGTAGTGTAGTGTAGTGTAGTGTAGAGTAGTGTAGTGTAGTGTAGTGTAGTGTAGTGTAGAGTAGTGTAGTGTAGTGTAGTGTAGAGTAGTGTAGTGTAGTGTAGTGTAGAGTAGTGTAGTGTAGAGTAGTGTAGTGTAGAGTAGAGTAGTGTAGTGTAGTGTAGTGTAGTGTAGTGTAGTGTAGTGTAGAGTAGAGTAGTGTAGTGTAGTGTAGTGTAGTGTAGTGTAGTGTAGAGTTGTGTAGTGTAGAGTAGTGTAGTGTAGTGTAGTGTAGTGTAGAGTAGTGTAGTGTAGAGTAGTGTAGTGTAGTGTAGTGTAGAGTAGTGTAGTGTAGTGTAGTGTAGTGTAGTGTAGTGTAGTATAGGACCTGATTTGTTACAGCAACTCGCTGATCAGAAAGTGCTCTGGGCTTTGGAAGGGAAGGTGCTGGTTTGCTCAATAACCGCAAACAGCTGGTTCTCGACACTAAGCCCTGGTGCCGGTTCTGCACCTACCCTTCCACCACCTCAATCGGTGACTTGCTGGCGTTAGATCCGCAGCAATCAAATCTCTTGGCGGTCCGCACCAGGAGCAGGGTGACCACCAGCAGAGTGGGGGACGACCACCAACAGCATCAGCACCCCACCACACTCAGGCGGAACGGGACCTCTGTGCAGAGAGAAGCAAAGCCAGTTACACTGAACACACGGCGCACAAACAGGCCATTCAGCCCAAACGGAAAGAGTACCCCTCCTATCATTCCTTCTAAGGTGCGCAGCGGTACAGTTGCTGCCATACAGCGCCAGATACCTGGGTTCCATCCTAACTACAGGTGCCGTTTGGAATAAGTTTGTACGTCCTCCCCATAACCTGTGTGGGTTTTCTCCAGGTGCTCTGGTTTCCTCCTACACTCCAAAGACCTACAGGTTGACAGGTTAATTGGCTTCGGCACAATAGTCCCCAATGTGTGTAGGATAGTGTCAATGCGCGGGGATTGCTGGTCAGCACGGACCCGGTGGGCTGAAGGGCCAGTTTCTATGCTATATCTCTAAAGTAAATAAACTAAAGTCACAATGTTTTCAGTTTTTTATTCTTTTTCCCCTCATGTACTTTTTGATTTCATTTTGAAACTATTTTCCTTAACATGCATCCTCTGTTGGTGAAGGTAGACACAAATTGCTGGAGTAACTCAGCGGGACAGGCAGCATCGCTGGAGAGAAGGAATGGGTGACGTTTTGGGTCGAGACACTTCTGCAGACTGATGTTAGTGAGCTCCAATCCCCGTCTGAAGAAGGGTCCTGACCTGATACATCACCTATCCATGTTCTCCAGGGATGCTGCCTGATCTGCTGAGTTACCCCAGTACATTGTGTCTCTTTTATCAAGTTTTTTTTCCACTTCCCAGCTCAATTTATTAATAAGTTAATTTACGGCAGGTTAATTTCTGGATTAATCGAACAATTTAGGCGGCACAGTGATTCAACGGTAGAGTTGCTGCCTTACAGCGCTAAAGACCCGTGTTCGATCCTGACTATGGGTGCTGCCCGTACGGATCACACCCTCAACATTTAACAAGCAGATACAAAATGTTTCCCTTCACATTCCCTGCGAGTTGCTCACCTCTCTTGATGACGGTGAGTTCAGTAGTCGGCACAAAACTGCTGAGATCCGGCGGGTTCTGCACCACACAACTGAACGTCCCATTGTCGATCTGTGTCAGATTCTTCACGACGATGGAAGCATTGCCATTCATAACATTCCCGTTCCACAAGACTCGATCCTTCAACGGGCCTTGTGCGGCAGGGAACACCGCGGAGTGGTAGTACAGTATCTGTGGAGGGAGAGAGTGGCAACGTGACCAAGGTTCGGGCCACAGAGCAATCGTCTCCCATGATGGCGATGCCACCGCTGGTTGCCTACCGCATTCCAGCGCTGACCTTGGGCAACCAAGTGTGGCACAATGGCACAGCTGGTAAAGCTGCAGCCTCACAGCGCCAGAGGTGTGGGTTCATTAGTGACCTCCCATCACAAACGTAGTGGAGAAGGGTCATGGCCGAAAATGTCACCTATCCATGTGTATTGAGTTACTCCAACACTTAGAAGTCAATCGAAGATAGACATAAAAGGCTTGAGTAACTCTGCGGGTCAGACAGCATCTCTGAGAAACATCACCTATTCCTTTTCTCCAGAGATGCTGTCTGACTCGCTGCGTTACTCCAGTCTTTTATGTCTATCTTTGGTTTAAACCAGCACCTGCAGTTCCTTCCTACACACCTAGAGGTCAACGTTGTGAACTCAGAACCTTGCACTCCGAACTGCAATAGAAAATACCACAAGGTACACAAAAATGCTGGAGAAACTCAGCGGGTGCAGCAGCATCTATGGAGCGAAGGAAATAGGCAACGTTTCGGGCCAAAACCCTTCTTCAGACTGCAATAGAAATTACCACCACTGGGTGGCGCATCTGCCACACGGGGTGAAATGCACTGCCACTGTCTCCAGTTCATGGAACATTAACCCAATGCTCCACGCAAAGAGGAGGGAGACATCTCTCTGGAGATGTGGCAATGTATGGCAGGGCAGTGCACTAAAGGACAGGACAGAGCAGGGCAGTCATTGATGGACAAGAATGCTCGACTGAAAAACAGTGCACCTGGACAAATAGGGCCCCTATTCAGTTTTTAAAAAAATCTACAAAATTGCATGGTATCAACAAATATTAAAAATAAATAAGAAGGGGCACAAATCAGGAATATTGATCGGGATGAACCCGTTTAAGAACGTGATTTTGATGATTACAGCAAACTTGAAACACTGTAACAGATGGGGTCCTCAGTTGATTTAAATTGCCAATTGCAATTTATTTTGAGATTAAGTCACAATTAATTGCAACCTTAAACTAACTGTCAAATAATAATGGATTGCTGATATGTTGATGGTTTCACAATGGGACAGGGGTTGCAGGGTTCAACTATTTGACAGAAAACTCTAGTCTCAGCACATACTCATCCATGTTGGCATATGATACCTTCTCAATCAGCATTATGTAGGAGAGGTCCATGAATGGTGTGGGTGGGCTTCATGTCCTTTCCCCATTCCCATCGGATGGGTTTTGTTCTGTCATTGAGAGCAAGTTTCATTTGACTGGCGCCAAGCAGGCGAGGTGAATGGCTGAACCTCATAGGAAGCCACTCATGAATGGATGTGGGAGCTGGGTGCTGCTGGAGGGACGAGGAGGTGAGGATTGTCCCAGGACAATGTTATCTTGGATTGGACCCTTAAAAAAGGTGCACCTTTAAAAATTATTCTTTAAAAAATGCATTAACTATCCACACTAATCATGATTAAGCACTTAAGTAAGGGCGGCACAGTAGCGCAGCGGTAGAGTTGCTGCCTTACAGTGCCAGAGACCCAGTTTCTATCCTGACTACGGGTGCTGTCTGTACAGAGTTTGTACATTCTCCCCGTGCGTGACTTGCGTGGTTTTCTCCGGGTGCTTCAGTTTCCTCTCACACTCCAAAGATGTACAGGTTTGTAGGCCAATTGGCTTGGTAAAATTGTAAATTGTCCCTAGTGTGTGTAGGATAGTGCTAGTGTGTGAAGATTACTGGTATGTGCGGACTCGTTGGGCTGAAGGGCCTGTTTCCGTGCTGTATCTCTAAACTAAACAAGTGGAATAAAAGCCACTCATAGAACAGTACAGCACAGGGCAGGCCCTTCGGCCCACAATGTCCGCCCAGCATGATGCTGAGACTAAATGTTATCTGCCTGCAAACAATCCACATCTCTCCAGTCCTTGCATATCCATGCTCTATCCAAAAGTCTTTTAATGCCACTATAATGTATGCCACCACTACCAGCCCTGCCAGCACATTCCAGGCACTCACCAGCTTCTGTGTAAAGAAACTGGCCTTGCACATCTCCTTTCCAATTTTCCCCTTTCACTTTAAAGCTATACCCTCTGGCACAGTATTTTTTATTTCCATCCCGGGAAAAGGTTCTATTTATAAAATTATTTTATAAAATGTATTTATTTATAAAATTATGAGAGGCTTTAATAGGGTAAACAAACAGAACAGGCAGCATAGTTACTCCAGCATTTTGTGTCTATCTTTGGTGTGAACCAGCATCTGTAGTTCCTTCTTAAACAAACAGAACCTTTCTCCCAGGATGGAAAAGTCAAATACTAGAGTGCGTAGCTTTAAGGTGCGAGGGGGGGAGTCTAAAGGAGACATGGAGGGGCAAATCTTTTACACAGAGGGTGGCGAGTGTCTGGAACGCACTGTTGGGGGTGGTGGGTGAGGCAGATACGATAGCAACATTTAGGGGACTTTTGGATAGATGTATGGATAAGCAGGGAATGGAGGGATATACGCAGATTATGTGCAGGTAGATAAGAGATGGTATTGGTATCATGTTCGGCACAGATATTGTGGGCTGTTCCTGTGCTGCACTCCTCTATGTTCTATGGCTGTCTATCCTAGCTATTCCTTAGTATATGCAGAACAGATAATGTGGGAGGAATTAATACTGACCAATGTAGGAGTATACGTGGGCATTGACTTGGTTGGCCACAAGAATCTGTATCTGTGCTGTATGACTAGGAGACAGTAAGGAGCTGATCAGAGGTAAAGGGAATTTACAAAATAAGGATGAGAAAAAGCAAGAATGAACTGGGACAATTGTTTGAAAGTTTTACACGGGGACAGTGAACAAGACAGGGAGTGAAGCACGGGTTCGGACACAATGCAATGTTCGAGTAACCTGTGTTTTCACAGCCAAAGAGTAAAGGGGGAGGGTGTGGAGAATGTTGGTGGGAGTTGTTATTCAAGCCAGGAGATGGGACGGAAAGTAATTTCATACAGGTCACTGGATGGTTTACATTGGGAGTTCTGAGGGAGGGAGAAATATCGGAGAGAATGATGGATGTTTTTCCATAATTTCTGTGGGAAGGAGAGCAACATGGGTGAACTGGAATGTGAGCATCCTCTGCCAATTCAATCTGACAATTGATTCCAATAATATCACAACGTTTTTGGATAATTGTAATCTTCCAAAGTTAGAGCTGAAGGAACAAGAGGAATTGGGTGCACAAATTTCAATTAAGGAATTAGAAGATACAATAAACTCACTAAAGAATGGAAAAACACCAGGTCCTGATGGATTTACTAATGAATTTTATAAAAGCTTTTATGATAAAATAATACCAAGATTACAAAAAATGTACCAATATGCTTTTAAAAAACAAATACTACCTGATACATTAGCGGAATCAACGATTACACTAATACTTAAGAAAGACAAAGATTTAGAAGAACTGGGTTCATATAGAGCTATAGCATTGTTAAACACAGATCAAAAAATATTAGCGAAAACATTAGCTAGAAGATTAAGTAAATACATTAGTAAATTAATAAACCCAGATCAGACGGGGTTTATCCCTAAGAGATACTCATCTAACAATATGAGACGTTTACTCAACATAATGCACTCACACAAATCTGAAGATCAAGAATTATCAATTATTTCGCTGGATGCGGAAAAAGCATTTGACCAAGTAGAATGGAATTATATGGATAAAGTATTACAAAAATTCCAACTGGGAGAGAATTTTACTCTATGGATCAAATTATTATATAATAAACCGTCAGCTAGAATATTAACTAATAACATATTATCCTCGAAATTCCAACTATCAAGGGGAAATAGACAAGGATGCTCATTATCACCACAGTTTGCTCTCATTATTGAACCGCTAGCAGAAAAAATTAGAATACACCCTGATATCCATGGTTATAATACTAAAGATTCATATAATAAAATATCTTTATACACAGATGATATATTACTGTACATTACAAAACCTCAAATCACTATACCAAATATATTAAATTTAATTGAAGACTTTGGATCGTTTTCTGGATATAGAATAAATTGGAATAAAAGTGAAATTATGTCAATAAAACTGAAAGATTGAACACATCTTTTAAAATTGCCTTTTAAAATAGCTACAGAAAAATTTAAATACTTGGGAATCGAAATTACTAGAACATATCAAGGTATGTTTAAGGCAAATTTTGATCCCCTACTTAATAAATTAAACACACTAATTAAATTCTGGAAAACGCTCCCGATGTCTTTAATAGGCCGAATAAATGCAATAAAAATGATCTTTCTACCACAAATTTTATACCTATTTCAATCGATTCCTATATACTTACCAAAGAAGTTTTTTTTTAAACTGGACTCAGATATCACTAATTTTATATGGGACTATAAATCACATAGAATACAAAAAACTCACTTGAATAAACCTAAAGTATTAGGGGGTTTAGCACTACCTAATTTTATGTATTATTATTGGTCAGTAAATATTAAAAATATGATTCAACTGATGGATAACTCCGCCCAGCAAGTGGACTGGATTGTAATGGAGAAAGAGGATTGCTCCTCTGGAAACATTGGAGCGATCCTCCTCTCACCAATGAATCTGAATAATATAAATCACAATAAGAACCCAATTATTCATAGCACAATCCGAATTTGGAAACAAATAAAACAAAATTTAAAATTAAGAAATGTATCACTTTTATCACCCATAGTTAATAACCCTTCGTTTAATCGCTCTATTATAGATAAAGCTTTTACACATTGGGATAGACTAGGAATTAAAACGTTCGGTGACTTGTATGAAACTGGAAAATTACTTTCATTTCAACAATTACAAATAAAATATAAACTCGGAAATAATCAATATTTTAAATATTTTCAAATATGCGACTATTTGAAAAAATATACAAAAGATCATTATAATAACCCAGCAGATGTATTGGATGAGGCAATGCAGATAAAAGCTGAATCAGCAAACTTAATATCATATTTGTATAATATTATTTTAAATGTAGAAATACCATCTACGGAGGGTATCAGAAGAGACTGGGAACAAGAGTTAGCTATTAAAATTTCAAAGGAAAGTTGGAATGAACACTTATTAAACGTGCATAAATGTTCGATTAATGTAAGACACACTTTAATACAATTTAAAATTTTACATAGATTATATTATTCCAAAACTAAAATCCATAAAATTTTCCCAAATGTATCATCCATTTGTGATAAATGTCAATCCCAAGAAGCTACTATAACGCACTCATTTGTTTTCTGTACAAAAATTCAAAAATTTTGGAATGAAATTTTCGAAATCTTTACAAAATTATTTAAAATAAAACTGATACCCAAAGCAGAATGGATTATCTTCGGAATAACGGAAGATGGTCCAGAACTAAATGTGTTTCAAAAGAAACTAATAGACTATGGGTTAATAACTGGAAAAAGCTAATCCTAAAATTTTGGAAGAAGGCTCCAATACCAACTATAAACATGTGGATTTCAAATATGTTCGAAACATTACACCTAGAAGAGATAAGACTCCTCCTGGCAGGTAAACCAGATCACTTCCACCTGACGTGGTCTGCATTTATAGAATTATTACAAATATAGGGTGCAAAGGTACCTTAAAAAAAATTGAGGTCAGGTAATGGGGGATGATAGTTGGAGAGTTGGTATGTCCCATTTGCGTAATGCTCATAAAAACTATTTGTTTCTCTCTTTTTCCTCTTTCTCTTTCTCCTTCTTTTCTAGGGTCTATTTCTTAACTCTTTTTCTTTTGTTTTTAATTTTATTCTTATAGGGTCTTCGTTCTTTCTTGTTGTCACATTTTCTACACTCTCACTATTTCCTTCACTTTCTTCTTTCTTTCAATCTCATCCTTTCCTTTTACTAGTGTAAAAAACAAACAGAGTACATTCATTGTAAGAAGATATAAGTGACGAGTACTAATGTATGTGGTTGTAATGTAATGTACTTCTAATAAATAATTATTTTTTTTTAAAACATGCAGAACATGCAGCATAGTTACTCCAGCATTTTGTGTCTATCTTTGGTGTGAACCAGCATCTGTAGTTCCTTCTTAAGCAAACAGAACCTTTCTCCCAGGATGGAAAGTCAAATACTAGAGTGCGTAGCTTTAAGGTGCGAGGGGGGAAGTCTAAAGGAGACATGGAGGGGCAAATCTTTTACACAGAGGGCGGCGAGTGTCTGGAACGCACTGTTGGGGGTGGTGGGTGAGGCAGATACGATAGCAACATTTAGGGGACTTTTGGATAGATGTATGGATAAGCAGGGAATGGAGGGATATACGCAGATTATGTGCAGGTAGATAAGAGATGGTATTGGTATCATGTTCGGCACAGATATTGTGGGCTGTTCCTGTGCTGCACTCCTCTATGTTCTATGGTTGTCTATCCTAGTTATTCCTTAGTATATGCAGAACAGATAATGTGGGAGGAATTAATACTGACCAATGTAGGAGTATACGTGGGCATAGACCTGGTAGGCCACAAGAATCTGTATCTGTGCTGTATGACTAGGAGACAGTAAGGAGCTGATCAGAGGTAAAGGGAATTTACAAAATAAGGATGAGAAAAAGCAAGAATGAACTGGGACAATTGTTTGAAAGTTTTACACGGGGACAGTGAACAAGACAGGGAGTGAAGCACGGGTTCGGACACAATGCAACGTTCGAGTAACCTGTGTTTTCACAGCCAAAGAGTAAAGGGGGAGGGTGTGAAGAATGTTGGTGGGAGTTGTTATTCAAGCCAGGAGATGGGACGGAAGGTAATTTCATACAGGTCACTGGATGGTTTACATTGGGAGTTCTGAGGGAGGGAGAAATATCGGAGAGAATGATGGATGTTTTTCCATAATTTCTGTGGGAAGGAGAGCAACATGGGTGAACTGGAATGTGAGCATCCTCTGCCAATTCCCAGTTCCCAAAGGATGGGCAAGAGAAAAAACCAGGAAGTTATTATGACCCTGTCAATTCCTCTCAGCAGATTAGAAACTGCTGGCCTTGAATACAAGATGAAATTGTGAGATTGGAATCATGAGCTGAAATCGTGAGATTCTGTGAATAGTACACTGATGTTTGCTCGTTCAGGCAAGTTTTCACAGATCCATAAAAATAAGCTGATGGGTGGTAGTCCCCTGCTCTGTGATGCTAACACAAAACAACCAGGCTATGTCCCCAGTTGCGAACTAGCTTCACTGTGGCTCGGATGAAGGGATATTAAACAAGAACAAAACAGCCTTTATTTGGAAACAAAGAACTGCAGATGCTGGTTAATGCCCAAATGGGCGCAAAGTGCTGGAGTAACTCAGGTCAGGCAGTATCTCTGGAGAAAAAGGATGGGGGGAAGTATAAGAAACAAAATATTAAAATAAAATGTATTTGCGTTATCCATGAGTTATGACATGAGCATTTCTCCAAATCTCTTCACTGTCATGGGGCATCACTGCTCCTGTATATGCCCCCCACCCCTCCCCCTTGCACACAGACACTACACCCCACTACTGTACTGGGGTCAAGGAAAGAGCATTCACGTCGCGGCCCTGTTTCCACCAATCTTTCCACCACCACGCACAAGAAGCGCAAGACGCAATTGCATGCAGATGCCGAGAAGTGTGTTCAGCTCTGGCTGTAAAATTTCTAATCTTGTGATGTGGACTCGATAAGAGGAGCACTGTGTACTCTGATACAGTGTGGAAACAGGCCCTTCGGCCCACTGAGTCCGTGCTGACCAGCGATCACCCCATACACTACCACTATCATACACACTAGGAACAATTTTACAATTTACAGTGTGGGAGGAAACCGGAGCACCTGGAGAAAACCCATGCGGTCACAGGGAGAATGTAAAACTTCGTACAGACAGCACCCTTTATCAGGATCGAACCTGGGTTTCTGGCACCTTAAGGCAGCAACTAACTACTGCTGTGCCACCATGCCACCACAATGATGTACCACACCAGTAGCTCGGTGTTTGTCCAGCGGGCAGCTGGTCCTTCAGCATCCAGTGTTAGCAAACAAATAACCATGCTCTTTGTTAAACTGAAGAGGCTGTAAAACAATTTGCTTATAAAGTGGAGTGTTTTACAGCTCCTCAACACAAGGTGGTTTTGATTGTAATAGGATTGTAAATCCTCTGTTAGCTTATGAAGTTTGGGAATGAGCTGAACTGGAGATCCAGTTACCAGGGCCCCACTCAATAACCCTGTAGAGCAGAGGCAAGCGCGATAGAGGGTGATGGGGGGGGGCAGTTGTTGGAGGGGCCGTACTGAGGGACTGTAGGACATCAGAGAGACAGCACTGAGGAGCAGCACGGTCATTAGAGGGCAGCCAGGCAGTCTGGAGCATTGGAGGGGTAGTGTCCAGGGAATTGAAGAATTCTAGAGAGGCGTGAATATGCAGGAATGGAGGGACATGGATCATGTGTGGGCAGAGGTGTCACACAGTCATACAGCGTGGGGACAGGCGTTCAGCCCAACTCGCCCACAGTGACCAAGATGCCTTGTCCATGCTAGTCCCTATTTGCTCATGTTTGGCCCAATAGAGTCATACAGCACAGAAACAGACAGGTGATTAGTTTGACGACTTCATGTTTAGAACGGACATGAAGGGCTGAAGGGCCTGTTCCTGTGCTGTACCTGAATGCAGCTTTGTCCATTGGGTAGCAACCGCCAGAGGGATGGCACTGACGGCCCGTCCTGGGGCCAGTTGTTGTATGTACACGTTGATGGTGGTCTTTATCAGAAGCTTCCTCTGCCCCTCCCACAGCGTCGCTCTCCCAGTCCGCGCCCCTTCCAATGGCCCAGGGTCAGTCTGCTGGACTATCGCAGGGACCTCAATGAAGGAGCAGTGCTTTTACAAAGGGGCTGTCTTGAACAGGCACTGCGTTGTTGAAGAAGTAGTACTGAGAGAGACCGTCCTACGCAGCTCCTTGGAGTGTAGTACCCTCTCGCTTCCAATTCCAACAACCCTAATCATCAAATGGGACAATGATGTCCCTGTGTCAGTAGGTCCTGGATACAAGCCAGAGATCAAGCCTTTACTCCGTGCAAAACAGCGAGTCTCTGCTGCATCCCACTGCCACCAGCCTCACTCATCCTCAATTATCAAACAGTTATCTGCCATATAGGGCAGCACTATTTGTTGAGACAAGAAATAAATGGAAAAAAACGTCACTCCTTCATCAACGCAGATGCGACGTGAGTGTGGAGTGGGGCAGACCAAGCAAGTCTGCGGCTCACTGTCTCCTAGCTGGGCAGAGGAAGCTTCTGATAAAGACCACCATCAACGTGTACATACAACAACTGGCCCCAGGAAGGAAGGAGCCAATTACACAGAAGGAAGAGCAATTAAACAAACACTAACAAAAAAATATCAAAGGATGGAGCTTAATGCAAAATACCACAGCCAGCTGGTGACACAAAAAAAAAATCACACAGTGGATGAGATGCAGAATGCAGCAACTCAGCAGATTAGCATTATTAACGATGAATTTGCATTTATATAGTCTCACACAGGTTGTGCTGAATTGCTTCACCACTGATGAAAAGCTTTGCCATTGTAACAGCAGCCTCTTGGAGCTTGAAAAGACTTGAAATCATATATCATAGAATAATGGCACAGAACGAAGACATTTTGCCCAGTGTCCATTGCAGATCTCAATGAGAGGAGTTCACTAGTTCCCCTCCCCCCAACTCCCCCACTGTCCTTTCTCTGCAAATTTACGACATTTTCTTCACCATGTGTTATATCCAATTCCCTCTCAAAAACCACAACAGAACCTGCTTTACATCACATTCCCAGTCAGCACCTTACAGATTCTCTGTATTGAACTTCATTCGGCATGTGTCTGCGCATTCCATTTATATCTTATTACAATCTATCACTTAATGGCCCTGTCCCATGGGCAGGCAGTTACTGGCGGTGAAGCGCGGCGTCGCCGGAAGCGGGGACCGCGCGGCTACCGCCGAGTGATCTCCGTATGGCCTGTCCCACGAGCTTGAGGTAAGTTTAAAAAAATTAAACCTTACCGGAAGCTGTTGCCGCGCGTATGCCGGGTGATCACCGTACGGCCTGTCCCACGAGCGCCGCGTCGGGTGATGACGACATCGCGCAATGCAACGCGCTACGCAATGATGTCAATTCGGCTCGCGGCGCTGTGGCGGTGCTAGTGGTGCTCACGGCGCTCAGGCGGCGGCTGTGGCGGTGCTCGTGCCGCACTGGCGGCGGCTGTGGCGGTGCTCGTGCCGCACTGGCGGCGGCACTGGCGGCGGCTGTGGCGGTGCTCGTGCCGCACTGGCGGCGGCTGTGGCGGTGCTCGTGCCGCACTGGCGGCGGCTGTGGCGGTGCTTGTGCCGCACTGGCGGCGGCTGTGGCGGTGCTCATGCCGCACTGGCGGCGGCTGTGGCGGTGCTCGTGCCGCACTGGCGCCGGCTGTGGCGGTGCTCTTGCCGCACTGGCGGCGGCTGTGCGGTAGGACAACATTTTTGAATATTGTCGACTTTTTGTGAGCACCGTGCGGTGTTGGGACCAACACCTCACGGTCCTGGCGGTGTGCATGGGACCGACCCCGCGGGCCATGCGCGGTCTCTGGCGGTCCACGAGCGGTCCCAACTTCCTGCTTCACCGCCAGTAACCGCCAGTAACCACATACCCGTGAGACAGGCCTTTAACTCTGCAGAGATCACAACACAGACTTGGAAACATGACTATTTTTGCAAGAGGTATCAGATTTCTTCTGCGCCATTTGAAAATTATGATTTGTACACCCAAGGCTGGTCATTAATAAACATTTAAATATTAGTGTAGATGGGACATGTTGGTTGGTGTGGGCAGGTTGGCCAAAGGGCCTATTTCCACACTGTATGACTTTATGACTATTAAATGCAATTCACTAATGATCTACTTCCTGCTTTTGTTATGTGATAATTATTAGTCAGGACCAAAGATCCTATAGCGAGCAAGATAGATCACTCGACGAAAAAGACGTAGTACGGTCATGGGCAGATTCATGGGTAATTTTCGGCCCCATTGCCGTAACCGGCTTCCGTCTCCGCACCAAAGATCCCACAGCAGCGCAAAGATAACTAGTGCGGAGACGGAAGCCGGTTATGGAAACATTCTCGTAAAAATAAAAGTTCTTTGATAAAAATCTTCTCCTCATTTTCAGAATTATAATTTATTAACACAAACTGTTCCCCCGCAACGTTGGTTACACTGCGGGTCGGGTCGGGTCAGGTCACTGAAATGGAGGAAAAAAAGTCCCACGTTCCGCTCCGTTGTGTACTACACGTCAGCCCATTGCATTTAGAAGGAGTGGTCTTTGGTCAGGACATCAGGTTCCTCACTCTTTGTATAAATAGTGATGCAGGCAGACACAGGCCTTGACTAATACTGTGTTTAAAATGGATAGGAAAGGTTTGGAGGGATATTGGCCAAGTGCAAGCAAGTGGGACTAGCTTGGCTGGGCACCTTGGTCGACACGGACAAATTGGACGGAAGGTCCTGTATCAGCTACTGTATGTAGCTCTACGACTCATTTATTATCCAGTTAACTTTAGAGCATTTAATTTGTGCAGCCCCTCGGAGTGAAGCACCTTCTCACTGCTGCCCCTCCCAACCATGCAAAACTCCCTCTGTATTGCTTGTTCATCAGCAGAGGATGAATACAGTATAGCAGAATAAAGAGTTGGAATTTTATCTTGAAAATGCAATGTGATACATTTTGCCAGGTCTCGAAGGCTGGACTATATATATGCACAATTGATGGTTAGACCCTCAGAAGTACAGAGGGTTTAGTGGGCATCTGAAGAATAATTTTCTCACCCAGATGCCGTTAAAATATAGAGCACACGGTCTGAGAGATGGCCAAGGAAGTTAAGAGCCGAGTACTGGAAAATTGGATTAGTAGATGTACTTGAGGCTAGCAAGGACTGGGTGGGCTGAAGGGTCTGTTTCTGTGTGTATGGATCTATGGCTGTCAGTACTCTTTGGAAACGTTCAGTTGATTTGGAGCACTTTTCTGGATAAAGTTCTGGGTTCTCAGTGCCTTACATGAGAATGTAAGAATGGGACACATGCTAAACATGGGAGACATGTTGCAAATGATCACCACATTCAAATGTCAAAACATTCATCACATTTCTTACTGGAAGAAGGCGAAATATAGACATTTCTTCAAAAATCTTTAAGCAGACCTCAAAGGTACAATCAAACACATTAGGAGCAAACATCCCAGTGTATATCTGGTGCCTTCAGGTTACATTAATAAATGCATTCTCCAAAAAAGGTAGCATTGTTGTTAACTAAGGAAATGAGAGGGGGACGTCATTGAAACGTACTGAATAGTGAAAGGCCTGGATAGAGTGAATGTGGAGAGGATGATTTCACTAGTGAGAGAATCTAGGACCAGAGGCCATAGTCTCAGAATAAAAGGACGTACCTTTTGATGAACAGAGATGAAGGGGAATTTCTTTAGTCAGAGGGTGGTGAATCTGTGGAATTCATCGCCAAAGACAGCTGTGGAGGCCGTCGATGGATATTTTTAAGGTGGAGATTGACAGATTCTTGATTAGTGACGGTGTTAAGGGTCTGTCCCACGGGCATGCGACTCCATGCGGCAAGCGCGACCTAACCGGAAGCGGGGGCCGCGCGGAGGTCGAGTGATCCCCGTACAGGGCCGGTCCCACTAGCATGCGGCTGCATGCGGCAAGCGCGACCTAACCGGAAGTGGGGGCCACGCGGAGGTCGAGTGACGTCAAGACGGTGCATACGGCGTTGAGGCGGTGCGCACGGCCTCGATGCGGCTGCGTACGGCGTTGAGGCTGTGCGCACGGCTGTCGATGTGGCGCGCACCGCCTCGATGTGGCTGCGGGGCACCAGGCCGTTGCTGCGCGGAATTTTTGAACAGTGTCAGTTTTTCGGAGCCCCGCGCGATGTCGGGACGAGCTCCGCACAACTCCATACGGCTCCGGCGATCGAAGTGGGACCGGAGCCGCGACCTCCGCGCGGCCCCCGCTTCCGGTTAGGTCGCGCTTGCCGCATGGAGTCGCATGCCTGTGGGTAGAGGCCCTTTAGGGGCTATGGGGAGAAGGCAGGAGAATGGGGTTGAGAGGCAAATATAGATCAGCCATGATTGAATGGCGGAGTGGACTTGATGGGCCGAATGGCCTAATTCTGCTCCTAGAACTTATGAGCTTATGAAATGTAATCAACCTTGATACTCACACCATGCTTTGCTCTGCCATTTGCTGGTCGGAAAGACCAGTCCACTGTCAGACGCTGTGTGATGGGAGAGGAAGATCTGAACTCACAACTCAGTTGTATATCTTCTCCAATGAAACCTCTAGCAGTTGGTTTCAAAGAAACTTCAATAGTAGCAGAACCTGTTTGGAGAG